>JAWQFJ010017573.1:30000-75000 GCA_034096865.1 Theodoxus fluviatilis
CAAAATATAGCTCCGCACACAACGCACACAAGAGAAAGGATCTGGTTCACTGCTATGGGTCAGTTTTCCACCTTTCTTCCTTTGTTCGTAGTTGCTATCTCGTGCCTAAGGGCAAACGCTGGCTCGTGTACAAGCCGAACCGAGGTGTGAAGGCCATGTTCGCTTTAGTCGTGACCTCTCCCAACCTGGGCCAGCTGCTGTGAGTCATAGGAGCTGTAGGTGTCTGGTCGCCTCCTTCTCATCTCCACCTAGGTCATTCCGGGAGCACTGACCCCTGTCCAGCAGGCGCTGACCTGCCCTACGTCATCACCAACATTCCCTCACTATCGCCAAAGTTTAGTCATCTCCTCGGATAGAGAGAGCTATTGGGTGTCGCCCAAGGCTGTGCTTTTGGGGGTTCGGCTGAGGACAAGTTTGTTTTGAGTTGATGATGTGTTTTCCTATTTATGACTAAAGCCGAGTATATGAGCACATGCTGAAGCATTTGAGATATGGCACATTGTACAGTAGAACCGCAACTTGTTGAGAATAGGGCAATTATTTCGTTCAGCTGTGCTGATCTGCGAACATCATATGCAAAGAAAAAGATGCTGGTGGGTTCAAAGACTGGTTCCGCGGATGTTTACAACTTTAATGTTGTTGTTAGCATTCACACCAGCCTCATTAATGTGAAAATTAAGTTACTGTAATCTACTTTTCAACTCTTTGTTCTGGTTATATCAGTTAGTTTTTTTAATATGTGAGGTTTTGCCTACCCTGTCATTGAGTTTTTGAAAAGTAAGACACTTTACATCATATGCAAAGAAAAAGATGCTGGTGGGTTCAAAGACTGGTTCCGCGGATGTTTACAACTTTAAGGTTGTTGTTAGCATTCACACCAGCCTCATTAATGTGAAAATTAAGTTACTGTAATCTACTTTTCAACTCTTTGTTCTGGTTATATCAGTTAGTTTTTTTAATATGTGAGGTTTTGCCTACCCTGTCATGGAGTTTTTTAAAAGTATGACACTTTACGAAGACTGGACAGTGATTTTTAAAAGAAAGCTCGCAATGTCGATTCTTTTCTCTATGCAGTTTATCCTGTTCGTACAAGTAAACGTGCCATGCTTTTCTAGGGACTGTAGTTACTGTCGTCGTCGTCATTATCATCGGGGTCGTCGTGGAGAAATATATTGTTGTTGGTTTCCACTGCAACAGTGTGTGGTTTTGCTTCATACCATACTTGATATCACACAAATACACAGACACACGCACTGACACACATGAATACTCTCAAGCATTAACATTTTAAAAAGCAGTTTACCCTGTAGTCTTGTAATGCCCCACGGTTATCCACTTTTTTTCATTGCACTAAGCGACAGCTCTATGCAAAGTAACGTGAGAACACAAATCTTCCGATAAACGTAAATCTCATCACTGAATATTCATTTGCAATGAAACGTGCATGAACGTGCTTACCTTCGTTTTTGTGGACAATGGCGGAATGATTTGCCTTGGCGCACATCTTGACAGCGGAAAGCCCCGCTTTACGACGCCAGCATAAACGTGCCATGAGCCCTTCACGTGGACCGGTGGCACTTACAAGTCCTCACGTGTGCAATTCTTACAGGGGACCAAGACGGACAAATCTCGAGGAGAAATTTACGACGCATTCTCGCCACGTTGTTGTCGCTCTGCCACAAGTATTGAGCGACGGGTGGAATTCGTTCAGGGGTCCATTTTTGCCCTTTTTAATGCCATTGAACCTGTCATAAATAGTTCTCCATTTCCCAGGAAACCTTCAACTACGTATTCAGACTTTTACGGACAGCACTTCGAGTATACTCTCTCTCTCTCTCTCTCTCTCTCTCTCTCTCTCTCTCTCTCTCTCTCTCTCTCTCACTCACTCACACACACACACACACACACACACACACACATCTATACTCATACTTACACATCCTTGCGATCAACCCGAAAACAAACACATAAAAGCAGAAGATCAGTGGGTTTTTTAAACCAGTTTTATCATTTCCATAAATACAACTGTAAACGGCAAAAGCTTTCCACAATATGACAACATGGCGCTACACAACGTGATTACGTAGAGGCAGTTTTATCGAGCATCACAGATTCAGAAGTGCACGGAATAAATAACCCTGATGGAAAGCAGACATGAATACCGAGCTCATGCAGTAATGGAGTTTTGCAGTCACGCAACATGATCATATAAGTATATCAAGTTTAATAAGAAGTGTTTGAAAAAAGTCAAGAAACGATGGATGTGTCAATTCAGACCAATTCCACTGATGTCCGCCGGACCATTGCAACACCAGCAAGTCCTCGTCAACGAAATCCAATTGCAGATTTCCACACAATCAACACGCTCGGAAAGTGGATACCCGACATTTGTCTTGTCATGGCTCCAGAATGTCGAATCTGACACGTATCCATTTATACAGCCGTGTCAATTTTGGAAAATCTGACCAAGGACGTCACTGAAATTTGCCACTGGTAGCCAGCCTGGTTTGTGTTCATGAACATTCATGCCACACTCCATCTAGGTTAGCCCAACGAGCAACTATCTTTGATAATGGTTACCTATGCGACACATGGATTTCATCATACGCGGTGTATTCTCAACACAAGAGCAATCACTTCTCGACTCTTCCTAAACGCACACAGCATTGCAATTATTTAGCCAGGTTATCGAAATGCTTGTATGCAGTCTCGTTGGGGCCAAATTGGGGGGGGGGGGGGGGGGGGGGGGGGGGGGGGGAGATAATTGAAACGTTTTCCACTTAGTACAGCTTTCATTCAACAACATATTGGAAGGTTTCAAATTCATGGACGTGACCATCTGTGAGATAATGCGACACCAACACTGACCCTTACGGTGACTCCGTTGGACAACGTTAGACTTTAAAGGCTTAATGATCTGATGATATTCGAATGTCATGGCATATACATACTTATTCTGGAAGTAAAAGACTCGTGTCACCCATTGAGAGACAACAGACGTTAAAATTCAACATTCAGTGTTCAAACTGTTTAGTAGATCAGTACAGAACTGCCTTGATACCATTTCGTCTCAAATAAGAATGCACTGCCACCACAAGACATTATGCTCCGAGCCAAAATTCCTACACAAAGACGTCATTCTCCAAATGTTAGGCAGTGGTGGCTGAATGGATAAAGCATCATCTCGCAAGTGGTCAGCAAGTCGGTCAACCTGACCAAAGTAAACGTTTGTGTTTACAGGACATCACGTGGAATGACAGTTGAAATTTATAGAATCTCAGGTCAAACAATCAAGAAACAAAGCCAGCGTTAAGAGTAGGTCCAGTTTGTCCAGAAAGGATTTCGGTGATTACCACCATGGTCGTGAAGGTATTAAACATGACGTAAATAAAATGTTACAACTTAAAGGGAGCATTCTCATTTCCAACTTAATCACACGTTTCAGATCCCAAGCCACTTGGTTTCAGGGGGAAAGGCATGTTTCTTGTTCAAAACAGTTCTCCCACAGCCCGAGAAAGAGAGAGAGAGAGAGAGAGAGACACAGAGAGAGACACAGAGAGAGAGAGAGAGAGACAGAGAGAGACAGAGAGAGAGAGAGAGAGAGAGAGAGAGAGAGAGAGAGACAGAGAGAGAGAGAGACAGAGAGAGAGAGAGAGAGAGAGAGAGAGAGAGACAGAGAGTATCAAACGTGTTCGTGATGGCCACCCATTCCATCATACATCACCGTGTGCAATGACTCAAACGAAAGTGAACATTTCGAAGGATAACTTTCACAATCAAGAAAAAGTGTATGGAGTTCAATTTGGAAAGAAATACTGTAACGCGAACATAAATGCATGCATACATACATACATACATACATAATGAATGAAAGAGAGGAAATAAGAAAGACAGAAAAAAGAAAGGAAAGGAAGAAAGGGGTAAATGCCAAACGCAACGTGGCTAGGCATTTAATCAGAATTCAGCTGTAAGTTGTATAAATAATACAGATTGTTGAGCTAGTAGACGTACTTAATTCGTTATGTATGAAACAGCAACTCGCGCCTTCCAATGAAATAAATGTGATATGTTTTTAAAATAGATGCATTACATATAAAGGACCCGTTGTTACACGTAAATATAAAAGTGGGCAAATTAGTTTTGCTCGGAACTCTTTGGTATTAAAGAAAATCAGAAGGCGAGACCCGAAAATACTATGAACTATTACTGAAAATGAGTCAACCCTTTGAAGAAAAGTAACCTCACTGCTATGCGGCCAAATGAAACGTTCTTACCATGACCGCACAAATACAAGATTCTAGTGATCGGAAAACAGGTCACATTGCGATATTCACATTGCTTCTAAAATAACCTTATATCACGTATGATGATGATGATGATGATGATGATGATGACGATGATGATGACGACGACGACGACGACGACGACTATCACTGTCAATGTGTATACTTCATTGAATGGAATCTCTATGTCCATTTAACAGCATCCTTTTCCTTTAGAGTCATTGCTCTTTCACAGTGCACTTTAATACGTGTACAAGCAATGAGAAAATTGAGGGCCAATAGCATTTTGATTTATCTTAAAATAAATTTTGTTTTGGTTGCAATTCTTTTCAAGCTTGTGGAGGCGATGTTCATCTTGTTCTCGTCAGACGTACCTTAAGTCCATCAAAGGCACGACTTCCTCCCCAGTCTATATGTATATACGCTTTCCAACAGTAACATATCGGAATGAAACTGAATCTGTCATCTCATCCACGACTTTGGAAGGTGTTCACTTTTATACGATCCCATTCAGACTGCAAATCACATGCGAGCACAAATGATAATGACTCCTTTCACAGCCTTTCCGCGCTGCTTGTTTCTAAAACCTGTATATCCTAAGGGTAATTCATGGCAAAAGAGCATCCATCTGCATATGCTGTTACAACGTTTCCACACACGCGCGCGCGCACGCACACACACACACACACACACACATACATACACTCTCTCTCTCTCTCTCTCTCTCTCTCTCTCTCTCTCTCTCTCTCTCTCTCTATCTCTCTTCATAATTTCTAAACTTACGTTTCTGTCAGAATTTTCATAGTGACGTATACACCTAATTATACTTCCAAACTTGTCCCACCTCAAAAACAACTCACCTAAAGTCTACCTCTGATCCTAAAATCTTCCGGTCAACAGGAAAGGCAACATTCAGCCGTGCTGTCCCTCTTCAAATGAAAGATTCAAGATCGTTCTTTCTAATGTTTAACTGCTAAATACATTTTTAAAGTATTTGGTAATGTAAGATGGGGAAAAAGCGCGATAGAATTTGTGTTTCAATATAACCATCATCTTTATGCTAAAATGATAGAAATGACGACGAGTTGGTGAAACAGTAACAAATATTGATGTAGACCGGCATGCTTATATAATGGCAGCATAACTTGTTTTTCCCCAAAGAAAACATATAAAGCAAAAGTGCTTCTCGAAGTTGAAAACAAAGATCTGAAAAGTTCACATCATATGAAGGCGACTTAAGTATCAAAAGATGCACATATAAAAATGAATAATCCAGAATATTCGTAAAATGCATGCATTAAAGTATTTGATTACCGTGCTTGATATGACGAAAAGTTTTCAATACAAAAATTCTATAATTTTGGCATGGACATAACAAGAATGAAATGAACTTGTCTGTCAACGTTTCACACAGTCTACCATAACAAGATGCGAATAGCACATACGGGACAAAAATATTTGTGGATTCATCTCATCGCTATAGCATATTCAATCGTCGGCATGAATTCAACACATAAACATGTTCACGCAAACGATCACACTGAAAAAGCATATCTGTTCAGGCAAACGTATTCACACATCGAAGGCCACCACTGCAAATTACATTATGGGGCACGAGGTCTCTCGGCAAAACCGTAGAATGCACCAGTGTCTCCTTCCACAGTGTTTTTCAATGTCACAATGAAATGTGAACCAAAAAGTTCTCGAAAATGTCATGTTTCCTTGGACCAAAATACATGTATATCACACAATGTTATGATTCTCTTTGCAAATAAAAACGAAAAGCAATCATATTACAATATATACCGGTAATTTCAAACGACGTTACTAATACCGCATCAAAAAGACTAGTTCCATAAGTTCGCAATGAAATATTCAGACACTAGAAACAGCTAGAAAATGATTGTCAATCGCCCGCATTTTATTGGCGCAGAGTACTTCCAACAGGCGGCAAAGACGATGAAGACTTATTTCAACTGTACATATGTAGCATATTTAATTTTTTTCATCCGTAGAAGCAAACACACAGCATCAGATCATTCGTCAACAATACCATGCCATAACAAAATACATCCCCACCTGTCAAAAATTACATTTATCAACACCAAATAGCAAACATGATTTTCTACATAGGGAAAATACACTTACTGAATAGGTGATAGCCACACGTATACAAAAAACGTCAAAATTCGCACTGGTGCTTTGTATAAATGAGAATTACATCAGGAATTTTCATAACATTCAATTAACTACATCTTGTGAGTTTCTCCATATGATCCTCAAGGTCTGTCACCTCCTCTACGTTCGAGATAAAAGTGGATGCCTGAACAGCATCGCAGCGTGCCCCCACCTTGATATCAGACAGCCGCTGATACTCTAGAACTGTAGGAAGCAAACTTGCACCATTCAATCCAGTTATGGAAGGATGATAAGTATTCTGTGCGATTGCACTGTCATAAGTGATTTAGCAAGTTCTAAAACGTTTTCGATACAAATAATAAATAATATAGGTATTCAATACAAAGAATAGGTCATTCAGAAGAAAAACAGCGATTGCTACATACACATATCACACTACATATTCACCAGTTCATGTATTATGCAAAACTAGTATAATAACATAGCTGTGACCAGCACAGATCTTGAGAGGAGTCCGACATTATATCATTTTGGCTGCCTATCAGCATTCAAAAAATAAAGATAGACAGTCATATAACAACCGGAAATCAAGCTGACAGGATTTCATGCAGCAATATTATAAATATACACGTGCATGATGATTAATATATCGTCTTCTCAGTTTCAATAAACAGTAGAAATGACTTAATCACATTCACAATAAATATACAAAAACTGCGCCTAGAGACTCAACAATACTGGGATTTCACATTTACAACATGCGTAAATGGTAAAAACATATGTTGTACTTTCAAAACACTGGACAATATATGCCTACAAGATAGGAACTTCCCAACCCTTCAAACTTGCCTACAAGATAGGTTTCTTCATCAGCTGTTACATAAAGTATGAGATGGTGACCTGTAAAGAACTGCCTACACTGCCACGGAGAATTAGCTCCGAGATCCATGATATCAACGACAATGTGTATGACCTGAACACGCAGAGCATTAGATATGTTCTCAGAGCGACACTGTCTGCATGGCACGAATATGCAGTGCTCTTTCACCATCAGTCAGTTTCAAAAGATACATTTTTGGGGGTTTTGTATTAAGTTACGTCGCAACAGCGCTGGCGCACATCGCTTGCAGATTTCAGCTACAAACCTGGGCAAAAACGTATTGCAAGTGTAGCAACAATGTCAATGAATGCAAGTTCTCTGCTAATCTCGCCAGCATTGTTCAGGAACCGTTTGCATGTGAGGGTATTATTCAACGCAAGGAAGTAATACATCAAGCATGCGGTGCCTAAGCAGACAAATGAACATGAATTGTAATTCTATGGATGCAACCATAGCTTATCTGCTCCAGCAAAACTCAAGGTAACTGGATTTCGGAGTTGGATTTCGGGCGTGACTTCCTATGATAGTCAAATTGGGGCTCTGTGGCCGAGTGGTTAGCGCGCTGGACCTACAGTCGCTTGCTTCTCTCCTTAGAAATGCTGTAGATGTTCAAGGTGGCAAAAAGTGGATTGATGAGTTGAAAGGCAAGGTTTACCAAAACCGACTATTCAAAAGTATTCTAGACTCTTTTCTCAACTTTTCCCATGCAGGATGTACACCAAAATTATTAGAGGAAGTGCAACAGCATTAGTAGAAAAAGTACAACGTTGTGCGATTAACCCTTGTATGCGGCCAAGCGCCAGCATCGGGTTGGAATACTCCCCAGGGAGCGGAGTTGGTGCTGGTACCTGACTGTGTGTGTCTTAAATGTCTGTCACTATGTTTGTTGTGAGGTACCAGTGAGGATTGATGAAGATGCCCAGTGATCAGGGGGTAAAGTGTAAGCGGTTTGAGACCCTGACAAAGGGTGTAAGTCGCTATAAAAAAACCACACCTTTTACCTTTTACGGCGTTCGAAGCTGCGCGGTTCCCAGAGTTGCATCCTTCAGCAAGATGCTTAACTCGCATTGCTTCTCCCTACCCAGGAGTAAAACTGGGTACCTGTGAGGGCAGTGTTGGCAAAATGTAATACGATTAACCCTTGAATGCGACCAAGCGCCAGCATTGGGTTGGAATACTCCCCAGGGAGCGGAGTTGGTGCTGGTACCTGACTGTGTGCGACTTAAATGTCTGTCACTATGTTTGTTGTGAGGTACCAGTGAGGACTGATCAAGAAGCCCAGTGATCAGGGGGTAAAGTGTAAAGCGGTTTGAGCACCGATCAGTGGTGGAGGTCGCTATATAAAATCACACCTTTACCTTCTTTTTTTTCAAATACAGGCATAACAGATTACCGTATCTCGAAAATAACCTCACAGCCCTTGACGTAAACATTGTTCCGCAGCCGTGCAAGATTACTGCTCATACTCTGGATACTGAGAGAGAGAGAGAGAGAGAGAGAGAGAGAGAGAGAGAGAGAGAGAGAGAGAGAGAGAGAGAGAGAGAGAGAGAGAGAGAGAGAGAGAGAGAGAGAGAGAGAGAGAGAGAGAGAGAGACAGACAGACAGACAGACAGACAGACAGACAGAAAGACAGACAGAAAGACAGAAAGTCAGACAGAAAGACAGAAAGTCAGACAGACAGACAGACAGACATACAGACAGACAGACAGACAGACAGACAGACAGACATTCAGACAGACAGACAGACAGACAGACGGACGGACGGACAGACAGACAGACAGACAGACAGACAGACAGACAGACAGACAGACAGACAGACAGAGATAGAAAGAAAGGGAGGTAGAGGAGGAGAGGAGGAGGGGAGGGAGGGAGAACTGCTTGAAAATAGAAAAATCTAGAAAACCTCTTCAGTCACAAAGGGCACAGCAGAAAAGAGTCAGGAAGTTGATAACTGAAAGGAAAAAAAGCAAACAACCTAACACTGTATTGAAATGCCTACGTCATTTGAAAGAAGGTGAGAGAGGGAGGATGGAAGGGGAAAAGCGAGCAAGATTGCAAAAGCTATGAGGGGACTGGGGACACCAGGAAGATCTGGAACGTAGATAGGTGGACGGAGTACTACGTTAATCGTAAACAGAATTCGCATCATTACATCTACGATCACCAGCGCGACTGCACATACACTGTAAGTTTGTTTTGGAGCACATATAGACAAGTACATACACACTTCACTAACCACGACTCAGTTTTTATAAAGGCAGTGGAGACAGCTATGTTGATGCATAAAATGTTATAGACAAGTTCAAAGGCTACCTGAATTTGGCGAGCTGTTCTTGTCAGAAAATACTGTACGTCCCTTGCGTAAAACCTTTATTCAAGCAGGCGTGTGTTCATGTCACTGCACCGCAGTGACTATGTAACAACAGAATATACAGAACACATAGTTCTCACATAGCCCACAGTAGAGTAAGACGGAGCTTTTAAACCACATTAATCTCTCATAACCTTTTCACTCTAGGCTCTAACACGAGGTTTACAAAACCCTACTACATCAAAGAAACACAGTTGTGTTCTTCTGTGCCAAACAAAGATAGAGCTTGACAGAGCTCTGTCAGTGTACTGGAAGGCAGGGGCGCGTTGCTTACGCTAGGAATCTTGCAAGATCTTGAAAGGAATAAGCCGGTGGCAACATGTGGCAGCATGTGGCAACATGATGAAAGCAGATGTAAAGGCAATCAAATGCCTGACACAAGTTGACACCGGCCTATCATATGCCAACTAGGTAGGTTAGGCAACGCGCCCCAGGGCTGAGTGTCTCACTGAGCGTGCTGCCTGGCAGCCAGCATGGAGACCTGGCTTCGGTATGAAATCTCGATCTCGGCTGGGTGCTGCTCCCAGGGCTCACCGTCCACCTGCATCGGGGCGTTGCCCCCCGTCAGCGAGATCTGCAATGAAAAGTAGATTGAGCACTGTGAAACCAAACAAGGATCCTTATATGGAGACCTGCCAGGTCGCCCCTATTAGTAACATAGATGTGTGGAAGCAGTGTTAAAACGTTTTCAATTGACCGCTACCAATTCTTGAGTAAATTTTCAAACAAACACGCAAGTGCTACGAATGAACGAATGAATTATGTTTTATTGCCCAGCAACCTTCGTAGGCTTATGTAAGATCATCACTTACTTGGAAAATCACTAGAGCTGGTCGTAGTGATAGCGAGACCAATCTCGATTTCCCTGGTTATTCGTCTCCTACGAATCGCGAAGAGGAACGTGGGCGAAAGCAACGAGATACACGCATATGTACCACACATTAAGACAAGACCAGCTAGAAAGCAAAACAAAAAATTGACCAAAGAGATAAACGCAACAGGTACGTTGATTATACACTGTGCGGGGACTTTCGTTGTCATTTGAGATGTCGTTGTCGTAAATGTTGACTGAGATTTTCGTTCACTTCTTCTCTTTCCTTCGTAACAAAGCGTTGCAGCGATTGTACAAGAGAAACCCGACAAAATGTCATCCCCCAAATATGAAATAAACAGAAAACAAGAAGGGCAAAGCCCATACGACTACAATGCTTGACCTTGACCTTTACATGACCTTGACCTTCAAGGTCATACAGCTAAACATAGCAATGACATCATACACTAAGAGCTGCTTTACACATTTTTCCTACCAAAATACATGTTACCTTGACAAGGTCAAGGTCATCCAAGGTCATGCAACACAACGCTGTTAATTCAAGACATAGGAAGCACAATGGTGCTTATTGGCGCTTTCTACCATGAGATATGGTCACTTTTAGTGGTTCACTACCCCATTTTGGTCACATTTCATAAGGGTCAAAGTGACCTTGACCTTGAAGATATGTGACCAAATGTGTCTCATGATGAAAGTATAACATGTGTACTACAATGTTATGAAGTTTGGAAGAGTTATCTTCCATAGTTCAGGGTCAAGGTCGCTTCAAAATATGTATACAATCCAACTTTCAAGAGTTCCTGTGACCTTGACCTTGAAGCAAGGTCAATCAAACTGTTGTCAAAAGATAGGGATTACTTTGCCCTATATACCATTTATAGGTCAGGTATCCAATCTCAAAAACGTCAGAGAAAATTGAGAAATTGTGAAAAATGGCAGTTTTTTAACATTTACGGCCCCTGCGACCTTGACACTGTGTATGTTTTTGAACGCCTTGTCATCATACACCATCATGCCAAATTGGGTGTTGATAGACTTAACAGTCTCAGAAAAATCCAACGTTAAAGTGTTTTACGGACGACAGGACGCCCGGACGCCTGGACGCCCAGACGCCCGGACGCCCGGACGGACAACACGGGTGACCTAGTATGAAAGTATAACGTGTGTACTACAATGTTATGAAGTTTGGAAGAGTTATCTTCCATAGTTTGGGGTCAAGGTCACTTCAAAATATGTATACAATCCAACTTTAAAGAGCTCCTGTGACCTTGACCTTGAAGCAAGGTCAAGTCACTGTGTATGTTTTTGTACGCCTTGTCATCCTACACCATCATGCCAAATTGGGTGTTGATAGACTTAATAGTCTCTGAGAAAAATCCAACGTTAAAGTTTTTTACAGACGCCCGGACGCCCGGACGGACGAAAAGGGTGAGTACATAGACTCACTTTTGCTTCGCATGTGAGTCAAAAATACCAACAATCCTCATACACTGCTTTCCTTCATTGAGTTGGCTGCACATATGCAACGATGGCTATCGCAGAAAAACGAAAATTCCTAAATGCCATAGCTCACTATAAGAAAGGGAATATCTCGCTATCAAGCCAATTCCACTGACCCAGTTTGCACGGAATTACACACAAATCATGTCCGCCACAAACAAAACTGTAACTTTTATTAATAATCCCTGTTATGGGAACCAACATCCAGGCCTCTCAATCAACACTGTTTTCAAACAAACCGAACCGACAAAATCAAAACAGGCGATGACACGAGAGGTCATCGAAGGGAGACAAACACTTCCAGCTCACGAGACGATTCCAACGCTATTTTATTTTTACTTGTCATCCTGAATCATTTGCCGCCCAACACCAGGATGAGGAAATCAAGCACAAAATGGCGGTCGCTTTCAGGCCAGGCTAAAATCAGCCATCCACCATCAGCCCAGACCAGAAAGTGCCCTGTCCCCTGGCGGAGCCGAACAGGTCCAGCGTTAGTTTTATCGCTAATACCAAGGTGTGCGCAGGTGTAGGGTCGATCAGGCGTCGGCCTTTGATCCAATTAACATTAACTTCAAAGCAAACCGCTACACCTCCAACCCAGGTATAGGTGTCTCGGGGCTAAGTACATGTAGACCATCGCTCCCAAGCTCGAGCTCACATCGTTTTAGAACTGCAGCATTTTGTCTTGTGTAGCAAAGGGGGCGTGGAGGCAGCAGAAACAGCAGGACGATGAGAAGAAAACATTGGAGGTGGGAGAGAGGAGAAAAGGAGGAGGGGTGGGGGGAGAGGGGGAGGAAGGAGAGAGAGAGAGAGAGAGAGAGAGAGAGAGAGAGAGAGAGAGAGAGAGAGAGAGAGAGAGAGAGAGAGAGAGAGAATAAAAGGAGCAGCACCACAATGACATAAACATACCAAACACATCTGCCGGTAAACAATCCAAATAGCGGAGCAGAGTAGAAGACCAATTCAGAGGGGGTGACATACTCCTGGAATAAAACAGCCGAGCAGTGGTGCTGAATGAACAAGGGGGTTGCGTCAGTTTAGTCAGAATCTCTGTGTTTGCTCTGTCCTTTGACACCAGACCCTCACCCAAAGGTACAAGTCTTCATTAATGCCAGTGCACACACAGAGACCATTTTAACCACGTCAGTTTGTTTCAGGTCGCTCTGTTTCGAAGCGTGCCTGTAACTGGAATCAGGCAGCCGGATACAATCCGTCCACAGAAAGCCGACCATTGTGTCAGTTTAATGAATACGATCAAGTGCATTCATATGGAATGAACGCTATGGCCCCTCCTTACACTCCACAATATTACGCGTCAAACATACGCGATCTCCTTCCCAAATCTAAAGCGGTTTCTAATGAAAAAGAAAAATACGCAACACAACTTTGTGGTCACATTAATCGGTAGCTGCATGATATTTCGATTACTGTAATTCTACATTTTCTCTATTCAGCGAGAGAAAAAGATTCTGACGTCGTGATAAACAAAAGACAAGCAGTCCACATGGGTGTTCAATGTGAAAGTCGTTGCTCAAGCCAACAGAATTCTTTCCACGTTACAATCCATGGGCACAACGCCAAAGACAAAGCATAACATGAAAGTGTTGTTGTAAGACACTGCTTTGTGCACAGCAGTGATCAAGTATGACGTCTGCGGTGGTGAGGAAGTTCTACAAGAACAGCTAAACTAAAAATATCAGCTGAAGCATGTAAACAGTTCATGGTGCAAAGCATGAGGATCCAAAGCCCGCTCATAAACTTTGGCTCTGTCGCTTATCAAAAACAATTAATCTACTCGCACACAATGATTGGCCAATGAATAGTATCAGATTGATACGTAGAGAAGATCACTGGCGAAAATCACATCGCTAAGCCCTAAACGGGATTTCCAACACATCCACAGCCAACAGCTTGTGGGCGTCCCAGGAGGAGCGTAGCAAGACCACACACAGCGGTGAGGACCCGGGGCAAAAAGAGACTGATTGGCGCTGGCACTCTGTTCCACTACGGGGCTTTGATCCCTGAGGGGTGAGGACTGAGTCTGACTGTGGCCGACACTCTCACACGCTCTGCCCATAGTCCGCATAGCTCCAGGCCCCAGAAATCGGTCCCAGAACACACCCTAGTCCCATACCTTTCTCCTCACAGCGACCCCTTCCCTGAACACCAGTGATGGCCCTTGGGTGGGAAACGCGTCCTGCACAGACGACAGTCATCACAAGTGAAATCTCAAACTTTCACTTTCGATTCTACTCAGTTCAGAATGGTGCCGCGAGCATCTGCGAAGTCCGCAACGAATGCAAGGCGCTTTGATGATCAAGATTCAGTGAGTCAACACCAATGAGAGACGAAAAATCACAGACAGCTAGCTTCCATAAGTGACGGCAGAAAGTTCCCGTTACACAAGTGCAACGTCCTCATGAAAACGGAGAGACGTGGTAGACTTGAAAGAATGGCGTCACCGCGAAAGAAGTCTGCACCACCGATACAGAGCCATCCTCCGATCAAATACAATCAGTTCCATTTGCAACAGAAATGAAAATATGTGTTCGGACCTCAGAGCTATGCCGAGACCAAAGATTCAAAGATGAGTTCTAGTCAAATGCTGACGCCAACATTGTGACAGAAATCCTATTTAGGATAATTACTTGAAATCATAGAACTGTCAGCTTTACGCTACACAGATGAGAAGCAGTTGTGAGCATTTTCCTCTTGGAACTGTTTGAAGCATCATCTCACGGCAAGATTAATGGGGAAAAATTTCTTAAACTAAGTCCAAACAAGCTTCTGGCAAGTAAAGTCGTTTGAATTCACTCCACTATCAACAACCTCTCTTAAATTATATCTCTCAACTGGGAAATATAGCCCAATGCCCTAAAACGTGAGTCACAAGAACAGAAAGAAACTTCCTTAAAACACATGGGAGCAATTTAAATTGTTTAAAGTAAAAACTTTACACCTCAAATTCGGAGGCTTGAAGTAACACAGGAAACATCTGTTCCGAAACCATATTAGCATTTCCAACACGAAACAGAGACATCATCAACTTCTCTACATTCAAATCACATCGCCTCGAAGATAAATCCAGGGGGAGTCAAGTCAACAGCCATGGTGTGAAAATATCGCTGCGGGCCTCCGAAAGGACACGAGGAGCGCAGAAAAACCCTCCCGAGGCGAGCTCATTACACCATATTTGTATGCGGGGAGCGTGGTGAGGCAAGCTCCATTACAGAGACCCCGGGGCCAGGGGACACACACGGGCAAAGGCAGGGCGACAGCGGCAGGCCTGTGAAGACGAAGTCAGCCTTAAAGGCACTATGATCCTGGAACATACTAGCGCTTATCTTGGTTATCGGATGCAGCACAAATTACCTGCTGGGAGTGAATGTGTGTGTGTGTGTGTGTGTGTGTGTGTGTGTGTGTGTGTGTGTGTGTGTGTGTGTGTTTTGTGCGGGTCTGTAATCTGTCATTCAAGTGGAGCTGTGGTTGAAGACTGCTTACCAAAAGAAAGGTGACGAGCCGAGCTAACAAATAAAGAAGCAAATTTATCTCGAAATGCTACACGTAGCACACTTATTCTATCAAAATGTTTCTTTTTCTCTTCGTGCTTGTACAGTGGTGGGCTCGCAGTCATTCTGTCATTTCTGGTGGCATGTTGCTACATTCAATTTGTCTTATTAAGATAGTTTAAAGTTCCTACTAAAATGTCATGTATAATTTTAACCGTGTCAGGTAAAAACTGGGATTCGAGGTGCCTCTGAGGTTTTGAGGGCCCAGCCGTCGATGTTTAAAAAAATCTCATTGAGAGTAAGATGCCATGCAATTCCATACGTAAATATTCATAGGCAGTGCATAATGTTCCGATTTAAAATTCTACGTCAGTCCTTCAGATCCACACCCATCAATTCATGCACTCCTTATCAAAACAACTAAATTGTTCTGACGTGAATTCATGACATAACTGTTATTTTGTAATAGAGCCTCGCATACCGTTCATATTACACATTGGCGCTTTGGTGCATGTCGAAAAAGCAAACACAAGGTCCTATCATACTCGTCGATGACGCTAACAGTGCAGACTGGATCACCTTTAAACAGTTGTCTCGTCCCGCGCCAGGCCAAGACGCACGCTGCTGGATCCAGGCCAATGTTCATCAACCACCGTGCGTTAGGAGACGTTCCTTGGGCAGTCAATATTTAATATCAGCCCGATGGGACGGCCGCTGGTGTTCCCCCATTCATCAGAGCTGTTTTGTTTGTCAATTCGACTGAGCTGGGGGGGCAAAGCTGATGGATGCCTTTCATTTCTGTGGGCGGAATGGCGAGGTGGAGAAAATGGCTCGTCTGGAATCCGACACGAGGCTGAGCGCGATAGCGGCAAGGCGAGCCTCTTCCTATAGACCTTCCTTTTCTCTCCCAGTACACCTCCCACCCAAAACTGCCGAGACACAAACGGCAGCCCACATGCCACCAGTCCCTCTTCTGATTAGTGCCACCTCGGATGCAATCTCACACTATCGCCACAATGGGGCTTCCATGTCCACAGCTGACCAGACCACTCGAGCCAGATCTACCTTTTGTTGCAGCGTGCCCGTCAAGGCTGTGCGCCACGCCAGCACACAGCGTCAGCAAACTGTGTTGCAGACTGTCAATAAGACCACCAGCGGCGGTCAAAGTCAGAGCGAATATCAAATGGCCAATGGGACTGACATGTTGCGACTGCGAACTGGTTGTATAGTAAGGTAGCCGCTCGTGAAGGCCAAACAGCGTACTCGCGGGTATCGGGAAGATCGTGAATTAAAAATTAATCCAGTATCTTTCAAGTATTTCATCTTCTGATAGTAACAAAGCCAGCAGTTTCAGAGCCACGACAACAGATTATACGCTCGTGTTGAGTATGACTATTTTCCTCCTGATTAGAATTAATCATAATTCGCGTTGTTACCTTACTACAGTCCCCCCCCCCTTCCTCCTCCTCTCTCTCTCTATCTCTCTCTCTCTCTCTCACACACACACACACACACACACACGCACACACCATCAGTGCCTTCTTTGCACACTGAAGAGCCAAATACGTGCCTCATCAAAACATGAGACGCAAGCAATACGAACAAAAGGAGGCTCACCTTCACATGCCTGGCCTGACCGAGCCGCACGGGCGAGGCGAGGCCGACCTGCATCTGTGCAATGTGGAAAGAGGAGTAGACCCCCATCACTTCCAGCAGCTCGTCGTCGTATCTGCAGCACAACAGGCACACACTAGTGGTCATGGGATACGAGTGTGGATGATTTAAGAACTTCAAGAAATAAATCTTCACCTTTGCCCAAACTACAAGCTGATTTAGTGGCAATGTTTTTCACTCCTTGTGTTAGGTACGTGTAGAATTTCATTAATACTAGCTTTGTTTTTAGATCCCCGCAGTGTTACCGATTCGATTTCCTTCTTTTGATGAAAGACACTTGAATGGAAAGCATACAGTGAGCTTGCAAAAAAGGGCACAATTAAGGCAATACGCGGCCACGAAAGATAGCGCCATAAAGGTCGTAAGTATGATGTAAAACAATATATGGTAATGTCAACAGAAGGACTTCAAACTATCCTTTTTCAAGCATGAGCAATGACGATCCTAAGGACTCAAATGTAATCAAATCTCAAAACAAAAAATAACGAAAACTAAAAGTGGATCGCAGAAGATATATATATGAGAGTTAAGGCTCCATACAACAGGAAAAGGTCACAACCACAACAAGCGGCAACGGAAACAATTTTTTTTAAAGGAAGAAAAATTGCCAGTGAGAATGAATTTGTTTCTCTGAACTTCGCTGGGTGAAAGGCAACGACCCAGGGTTTCACTCTCAAATGTTCGCACAAAAAGTTCGCCCAACCCCAAACCCCCGTCGGATGGAAAAGACCAGTTTGGGTTCAATGGGGTCATGGGCCAGGCGCCTGTCCCTCAAATGAGGACCACATTGCCAGCAGACCTCCATGTGCAGCCAACCCGGCCCTACCCGTAATTCTAATGTAGGGAAGGCAGCCAGTAATTGTAATGTAGGGAGAACAACTGTGCCTCAGAGAGCGCGATGGCGAAGATAAGAGTCTATCGGATTTCGGCATGGAGGCTCTCTACGCCCTTACTCATTGGAGAGAGAGACGGGCAAGGAGGGAAGGCGCGGGTCTCCAGTTAGGGCCAATGAGGCGTGCAATTAGCTGCTAAATGCAAGGCGCTTCCACACGTCCTTCGCAAATCACTGAGCTGTCAACGGTCTAGAGTTCGCCTCTTAATGGGACTCGAGAGTGTCTTTCTGTGTCTTCCCAAAGTACACAGCGCTTCTGCGTCGCGAAGGCACGAACGTGTTTACAAACAAAACGTGAAAAGTAAGACAGCGCGCCACGGCAACCTTTTCCACAGGCCCCTGGCGACAGATCAGATTCAAAGCAAGGGCTCCCAACATGTCAATACATCAAAGGCAAGGATCTCAAATATTCATTTCCCGAGGAGTGATTTAGTCCCAACACGGTTTTTGTTTGCAATGCAACGACAATCGACACACGGGAAGGGAGCCTGCTTCATTCCTCAGAGCGGTGATGATTCTTTGCAGATGAAGCAAAGCTTCCAGGTTGGGTTCATCGCTCCAAATATTTTCTCAGCCTCCCTTTATCCCTCGACAAACTCCGCCTCCACAGGGAGATGAGGGAGGGAGAAAAGATGTTAGCGGGGATCAAACTTCACAGTTCACCGCACATGCCAATATTATCTCAGCGGATGACAAAAGCCTGACAGCCCAGACACCGACATCCGGTGAATGGTCAGTGAGGAGCCCCTCGTCCAATTTCAAATGTCACCACGTTTCAGTGCGGAAATGAATTGGGGCGGAAATGTGCCTATCTGAACGATCTAATGAGGTGTGCGTGTCAGCAACCTTTCAAACCAGGCGTGAAAGGCAGCACCTATTTAATCAAACTCGGGGCTACTGATTACTGGATTGTGTCGAGGTCTCAGAGCTCGTACTCTCACACTGAAAACCAAGCCAACGTGTAGCTCGGCGGGATATGCAAATTGTAAAATAAAAACATTGACTTTTTTCATATGAACATGGTGGTGCGCGCGTGCGTGCTCGCGCCAGTACATTAGTGTGTCTGTCGTGTCTTCGTTTCCCCGTGACCATCTGCATCGCTACAGCCATAATTCCGCCACCTCCTCCTCCTCCTCAGGGAATTCTAACATAACACCGGAGGCTTGGAGAAAAGAGGAGTTGATGAGGAATTTTCCCCACTGTCGGCAGCTGTCCCCTCAGTCTCTGTATGTGGCCGTGCCGCCAATGGGAGCCGGGAGCCCTGGTCCGCCTACAAGTCTGCCTGGCCGTGTGACCACATTGTCCAGCTCATCCGTCTTTGTCCTCCAGCCCCGCCTGGCAGTCGCTGGCCGCAACAAATCAACCTCGTCTCCTTTCACCCGGGGCAGGCCGGGAAAACATGGGTGGACAAAGTTTGCATACCTGACGGCCGCACCTGAGCACAGGCAAGCCGCCGACCCCACCGCTCTGTGACAAATTGGGGATGTTCCCTCTAACGACGTGGCCTGGCAGCGGGTTCGTGAATGTCAAGTCACATTGTGGCAACTTCTCATCGACGGCGTCGATCACGCCGTAGCACTTGGCGGAGTGGGTCAAATAAGTTCAGAGAGTAAAAACAGTCTCTACAGTCCATTCAGTCATAATCGGCAAATAGCTCCACTCCTATACAAATTAAAGATTATCACAACGAGTTTGACAGCTAGGTGTCACAGTTGTGACCAGGTCACCAAAAACTCCTGATGTGAACAGCGCAAATCCGAGAACAACAATTATCCCGGGTCTCCTGGACAAAGTGTAGGGATTGTGGCGACACCGCAATGAGGGGACACAGGACATGTGAACGACATCTGAGATCACAGACGCGTGAATTCCCTGGACAGGGCTCACAGGCCAGAACATCAACGCGATGCTATCAAGAAGATATGCATATCCCAGATCAGGACTACTGACGTTAACGGAGATTGGGAAAAGAGGACATCTTTTTCATCGCTACAACCATGGGTCCTGCTAAAGTGCCTCGTGAGTATCATACAGACCATAAGTCGAGAGCAGTTCATTGCATTATATTGAACACTACCCTCAAGATTGAAAAAATCCCCAACGTCACGGTTGTTTCCCCACAACGTTTTCTCAGGTTTTCTTGAAATAATTTTGTCAGCTGAACTGCTTCCACACCTAGATTCGCAACGATCCACAGCCAGGGAAAGGCACTACCAGATGATGAGGGACTGGTCGTAAATTCCCAACAGGATTTCCTCTTATTATTATCATTTCACGCCACAAGGTTGGTGTCAAAGCGATAGACCGACACTGTCGTTCAAAACGATGGGCCGACGCTGTCGTTCAAAACGATGGGCCGACGCTGTCGTTCAAAACAATGGGCCGACACTGTCGTTCAAAACGATGGGCCGACGCTGTCGTTCAAAACAATGGGCCGACACTGTCGTTCAAAACAATGGGCCGACACTGTCGTTTAAAACAATGGGCTGACAAAGTCGTTTAGGATTTGTCACAATAAGACTTGTCCGAAATGCTGCAAGGTCTCTCGGGGTCCTGCACGCCTGACGCCTTTGTGGCCGGGGGGATGGAGGGGGGGGGGGGGGGTGTGAAAGGTGGGGGGAAGGGGGGCCGCTGAGACGTGGCTTCAGGTGGAGATGCAGAGATGGTATGAGATAAAAGGGGATGAAGTTGGGGGAGTGTTACGGGGATTTCAATAAACTTGGATACAAACGGTCCCGGGTAAATACAAGATTTTTAATCAATCAATATAAATCATAACTTCCCACAATCAGAGGTGGAAAAGAAAAGAAAATTAAATAAAAGTGGAATCACTGATAAAATGTTAATAGAGTATTATAAACACAAGTAAAATTACGGTCAACCTGCTCACATAAAACTAATAAAACGTAGGTCAGCCCTTGACATAAAAACTACTTCGACCAACCTTCCATCTCTCTGTCTCTCTCCGTCTGTTCTCTCCCTCACTCAGTAGGCACGTCTGCCTAGCCGACTGCCCGTTACTCTCTTCTGTGCTTCTCTCTTCTGTTCGTCTGCTTCTCTCCTTTCTTCTGCTTCTCTCTTTTGTTCGTCGGCTTCTCTCTCCTCTCTCTCTCTCTCTCTCTCTCTCTCTCTCTCTCTCTCTCTCTCTCTCTCTCTCTCTCTCTCTCTCTCTCTCTCTCTCTCTCTCCGCTCTCGGCGGAGGAAGAGGGAAATTTTATGTTGCTTTCATTGACTACACAAAAGCATTTGACTCTTTGGAACGGCCACATCTATGGCAGGCATTGGATAAAGCAGGTATCTCTACGAAATTTATTAACATGCTAAAAGCAATGTATGATACAGTACAAACATGCGTAAGATGGGAGGATAGCATTTCTGACTTTTTTGAATGCCCTATTGGAACAAAGCAAGGTTCCTCTGAGAGTCCGACACTATTCTCACTATACATCACCTCCATTGCAGACTATGTCCGCAAACATGGTAGACATGGTGTGCAAATGCAAAATGGTAGAGAGGAAATCTTTCTTCTGATCTTCGCAGACGATATTGCACTACTGTCTACAACCCCGGTAGGTCTACAGACACAAATAGATAACCTTATACATGCATCTGAACAAATTGGCCTCAAAGTTAATATTACCAAAACAAAGGTCATGGTATTTCGGAGAGGAGGATTCCTCACCCAGAGAGAAAAATGGTACCTAAACGGTTCTAAACTAGAAGTCGTAAACTCTTTTAGATATCTTGGTTACACATTTACGACTAGACTATCAAATTCAGGAGCATTAGACAGCGCAACTACAAAAGCCAAACAAAAAACAGTTTCATTACTAAAGATGCTAAGGACTCTCTACAGTCACACGCCAAAATTATACTTCAAAATGTTTGACGCCCAAATCCAACCGTTGTTGTTATATGCATCAGAATTGTGGGGACTGCAGGAACATTCAAATATAGAAAAAGCGCACATGTTTGCTTGCAAACGATTTCTAAAAGTTGACGTGAAGACACCAAATCATCTTGTATATGGTGAAACAGGAAGGTTTCCCCTAAAAATCAATAGCACTATTAGGGCCATCAAATATTGGCTTAAACTACAAAACATGCCAAATGACAGATTACCTAAGCAAGCACTCCTTATGCTGTCAAGCGCAACTATCCCCAATGAACGAAACTGGTTGAAGTCTGTCAAAGATTGTCTCTGCGAATCAGGTTTTGCCTACATATGGTACAACAAAGGGACTAATAACGAAAGAAACTTCCTGAAAAACCTTAAGATTAGACTCCAAGACTGCTATAGACAGAGATGGCATTGTAAGATTACTGAAAGTGAACGTCTGATATTGTACAGTACCTTCAAAAATACGTTTGAATGTGAAAAATATCTTAGTATAATAAACATAGCAAAATTTAGAGTTGCACTCACACGCTTCAGGTTGGGAGTACACGGACTTAATGGAAGCAAGTTATACAGAAGAGAAGAGATGAAATGTCCATTTTGTAATAACACGGAGGATGAAATGCATCTCTTGATGGTGTGCCCCACATATGAAGACCTGAGGGAAAAGTACATCAAAAGATACATCAAATTTATGAATACACAAGGTTTCGTATTCTTGATAGATGGACATGGGTACATAAAAACAAAACACGTCGCCATGTTTTTACACTACGCTCTCAACCGGCGTCAAAGACTTCAAGAGGTACATGTTGGGCAAGTAAGATAATTATGTATCATGGGTTTTAGCAGATAATTAGTTACCATTGTAAAGAATAAACAAAGCAACTGACCCAAGAGTATTGAGTACGTCATCTACCATTATGTTGTAAATGATCCGGGGGGAAATTACAATGCTGTTTTCATTATATATTGTACGACAAAATTGTTGTTTACCGATTGAAGTACTTTTGCTGTAATGAAGAACCTTCAACGAATGATGCGAATGTAAAATGTTGTGACGGGCCGTCGGCCTTACAATAAAGTTTCAAAAGTCAAAAGTCTCTCTCCGCTCTGTTCTCTCCTGTGTGTGGACCGACCTCTATTCTCTGTCTTCTTGCGCTCTCTTATATCTCTATCTGGTCACAACCAACTCACGACCCATTTCTACTCACCACAACTCATACCTCAGAGCGAACACCGCTCATCACCCTGGGGCAGAACAACTCCCACTCAGTCACCCTCCACTTCAATCTTTATACAGTCTGTGAACTACCATGCAACCTCGCCCTCAACGCACCAGCAAAAATCAAGTCTCTCTCAGGCGAGATTCTTCCGAAACCCTATTTCCCCATTACAGGGAGAGGGGTGCGCGTGGCAGACTTCCAAGGGTCCGAGGAAGAAGAAATTGCCTTCTTAGCACATCCCCTCGCCTTGTAGAATCGGATTTCCCAGTGTTTGAACACTCTGCGAACAGTTCAATTGACTGCAGCCTTCGCAATGCCCGGATCGCTACTGCCAAAGAAGTTGGTAGTCTGGTGCGACATGTGGCGCCTGCTTGACAAGACTTGCAAGGGACGCGACTTCAAGAGACACCAGGGCTATTGTAACGCCTGGCAAGAGGTGACGACCCGGGCGGGATGAGGATCAGAGTATAAAGAGTCGCCACAGACGTGGCACGGTCGTCTAAGAAACTGTAACTTTAGCGCAAGGCTGTGAAAGGCAAGAATCGGGTGAAGGTGTTGCACGCTCCGGATAAAATTTGCGTGCTTTTGTGAATATACCTGAGGGCACAATAGACTGATAACTTGCACTAGAGCACTGACAAGTATGAACTAGATGCGAACACTCGAAAGGATATGCACACCACACGCATCTACCCCCCACCCACCCACCCCCATTCCACCCACCCCCGGTATTCTAATCACTTCTAGATTCATACATACATGGGCATGCTTGAACACCTAAGCACGCTCATGCGCACACGCAAACAAGCATTTGCGCGCGCGCGCGCACACACATACACACACACAAACACACACACAGACACACACACACACACACACACACACACACATTCTCCGTTAAACAACTAACGCACGCGCCACCCACCAACAAGATAATCAGCAGAAAGGCACGCCTAAACATTCCCAATATCCCGACTCATTTAAGCTTTATCTTCTCTCTGTCCACACCTCGCTCTCTGCTATACGCTTTGCTAATTAGAAACAGACTCTACAGATTTCAACCCATCCTTTCTTTTGTCAACTCCTCGACTATCTTCCACTGTAACGATGCTTCAAACTTATTTTCTCTCTCTCCCCTTTTCCCCCTGTACCCTCGTGCCACAAGCCGGGGCCAATCAGGGACTGGCCTATCATCCCTACACACGCCAACGAGGAGAAAATGAAAACTTTCGGGTGAGGAGTGAGAAACCCAAGCTCCCGTGCTGCAATTCCCTCTTTCCAACATCTGCTTATCGTGGCGTGTGTCGTCAGGCATTAGCCTTCAAACTGCCTCGAGGCTTCTCCTCGGATCTGGGCCTGCGAGGTGAAAATTCTCCTGCCCTCGTCCGCATGCGGTGGACCAGAGGGGGTTCGAGAGAGATCGTGGAAATACAGAGATCAACAGAAGCTCCAAAAGTCAATCGAAAGCACAGGCACCATGCTGAGCTGACACTGCAAATACGGGGGATTTTAGTGACAACGCAGTGCGATGAGAATGTTTCCACATTTGAAAATCTCGAGCCGACTTGAAGGATCATATCTAGATATCCTACTTCACCGCGCCTGCAACGTCAGTGTCAAACAACGGCATTCCGACATGATAGAAAAATTCAGATGAAGCCAGACAGTCGAGGGGAGAAAAAAAATCTGGAAGTATGCGTCTGAAAGGAGAAGTCATTGCCAGGGGCGAAACAAGATCACACCAGCGTTGACACACGAAAGGCAACTCAGTCCAAAAAGATCAGAAGATGATGTGTTCAACCACAACCGCACATGCCACCAATGAAAAGCCTTTTTTTCGAATATTCCAGCGCAAGGGAAGCCCTTGCGTGCTTTCCTTCGGGCTGCACAGCCAGGGTGACACAGGCTAGGGGGAGGCAACATTCGCGCCCTCAAGAAAAGCGTCATTCAAGGGTTCATCAACGACCAACACCGTCCAACACCGAGTTGGCAATTTTCAAAACCGGCTCGGCAGCTCGGGTTCTCGGCGACCTTACAGAGGCTCACAATGACGACTTGCTGCGCAGCGTCCGACGCATACTTTGCATTCAAGCCAATTCAATGGCTGTAGGTAGGCGGATGCAATGTTATGTAGGTCCCCAGTCATGCATGGACGACCGGCTGAGGGACGACGAGGATGTTGTAAAGAGAGCAAGCGTGCCAATGAAGAGCAAGGCTGCCGATCTCATGACTGAAAGGCGAGAGGCAGCAAAGTAACTGCCCCTCTCTTACCGGGGGTCGGCTCTCTATTGCGGAGGGCCGCTATTGCGGAGGGCCGCTATTGCGGGATTTTTTCAACAAAAGTTCCTTAGGCAATTTTGATTCCTTTGTCCTAAAACGCATAAAAAACCATAAAATGTATGTTACTTTTTTTCAACTTAGAAAGATTTTCGGGTTTTTTTCTTTAAAAAAAATCCCGCAATAGCGGCCCCCCGCAATAGAAAAAAAAAACGAAAATTTTTCCAAGTTGAAAAAAAGTAACATATGTTTTATGGTTTTTTATGCGTTTCAGGACAAAAGAAGCAAAATTGCCTGAGGAACTTTTGTTGAAAAAATCCCGCAATAGCGGCCCCCCGCAATAGAAAAAAAAAGTTCAAAAAAAGTAACAAAAATATTATGGTTTTTTATGCGTTTCAGGACAAAAGAATCAAAATTGCCTGAAGAACTTTTGTTGAAAAAATCCCGCAATAGCGGCCCTCCGCAATAGCGGCCCCTCCCCCTCTACCGTACACCCACACCTGCACAGCTTCATATGAATGGTGACTATAAATACCGATTATGAAATTTCAAAAATAAGGACGCGTCCAGCCGGATGTTGGCTGAAAAATTGAGCAGTTTCGTTAACATACAGTGGGACTGATGTTCCAAATATGCACGACTGATTACAGTCTCGGGATTTTTAGAGGGACACATAGGAAATTTACATACGCGCAAACAGGCACACCCACACATGAACATGTACGCGCGCGCGCGCGCACACACACACACACACACACACACACACACACACACAAACACATACGCACCCCGACAGATTGGACTAATGAATAAACACAAAAATGCATATAAGCACACACAAGCACGCATTCATACGCTCACAAACACACACAAGCATTAGCACACAGGCGGGCGGATGGATTGACCCACGAACTGCTCATGGGGCGGAGAAATGAGCGGAAAAAATTTCAGTCACTTTCTTTCACATCGGCCTATTCTCAGTCACCTTACCCAGTCTCGTAAACAGTGACACGCGACATGCCGTCCCATCAAAACTGCCAAGTTGGCTAATGAAGCACTTGTCAGACAGCGGACTGGCGGTGAGCAATACTTATTGCTGCAGGAACAGTGGGCTCACTGCTCTGTGATCTTTTCGCTGAACGGGGAATTGCATCTATCACAGGGCGCTGACTGATCACGCAACTCGCACGACGGACGAATAGGCACGAGGTAGGCAGTGGAACAGAGACTGCGTCACGGTGCAACTAAAGGCGATTCCTGAGTGCACGTTTACTCGCACTGCTCTGACGGGTGGCGCCAAAGATACTCGTCTCCGATTTCATCATCATTTCAACAGCGCAAGAAGTGCAATGCAAGCCCCCCGTGTTTTTTTCCCCCTTCTATTGTCGTTAGAGACGATGTCTAAGGTCGAGACTGTTAAGATTAAGACCCTCACCAACTTTTGCATGCACACTCTCTCTCTCTCTCTCTCTCTCTCTCTCTCTCTCTCTCTCTCTCTCTCTCTCTCTCTCTCTCTTCATTCTGTGTCTATTTCTCTCTCTCTCTCTATCTATCTCTGTCTCCCTCCCTCCCTCTCTCTCTCTCTCTCTCTCTCTCTCTCTCTCTCTCTCTCTCTCTCTCTCGTTTATGGAGAAACGGGTGGGTATCCACTTCAGGTAAATGCCATCATACGTTCAGTAAGGTACTGGTTGCGATTACTCCGTATGGAAAGTTTTCGATACCCACATATGATATACAAAATGCAAATGAATTCTAACCAAGAAAACTGGGCATATCAAATAAAAGTGTTGTTGTGTAAGCACGGTTTTGAACGAGTGTGGGTGAGTCAAAGTGTACAAAATGAAAGAGAATTTATTAAGGAACTGAAAAGGTGTTTGATCCTTGAATTTTGTAATGACTGGAAACGGGCATTGCTAAGCAGTGCTAGGTACAGCTTTTATTGTCAGATAAAGCTAAGGTGGGGTAGAGAAAATTACCTGTATGCGCTTGATAAAAAACCTTTTCGAGACGTGTACATACAGTTCCGTTCCGGATTTAGTGAATTATACCCTCACAAATTGCGTTACAATCCCGAAAATCCAGATGCATTGTATGTTTGTCCTGCCTGTAGGGATGAATTTGAATGCGAATTT
This sequence comes from Theodoxus fluviatilis, assembly GCA_034096865.1. NCBI lineage: Eukaryota > Metazoa > Mollusca > Gastropoda > Cycloneritida > Neritidae > Theodoxus > Theodoxus fluviatilis. The sequence goes on from JAWQFJ010017573.1 coordinate 57,614, forward strand.
CATTTGCTGTATGTCTGCCCAGTATATGAAGATCTTAGGCAAAAATATTTGTACAACCTCACTGATTTGAGAAATGTTGGACGTTTATTTTCTGATCGTGATCATTATATTGTGATGGGGGATGGTAAAAGGACGCAGGTATGAGACAAATCGAAGCTGCTTTCCACAACTTTATTTTTCATCCATGGGTGCAGGAGCTGGGGGTTGGTCCCAGGGCGGACAGTAATGGCCTAGACCAAACCCAAGACCAGACCGTGGTGGCAGTGGTCTCTTCCCCAGATGGGATGGGGTCTCACTTGGCCTGCTGACAATCCCTCCTTATCAAAGAAATGCACAGACCTCAGGGGAGCCAGGCTTGGGATTGGCTGACAGATCTCAGCCTGTCCCTGGGTTGTGTTTTCCTAATGATAGAAAAAGCTTATTGCTGCCTTATACATAACCAAAACTGTTCATACCAAGTGTTGCCTCGATAAGCACAACAAAGTCAATCGAATGGATACTGCACCATTGAAACCAGATGTCTTAATTGAGATAAAACATCAACTTTGTCTCTTATATTTAACAATTTAGACTTAGTGAGCCAGGGTAACAGGAGGGAACTGTCCAGGGTCACATTTCAAGTCCAGTAAACAAAGGATGGGAAAGGCCGCTTTGCGACCCTCCCGGACTGATAAACTGCATAGTAGGCTGGTCTTACAATGTATGCAACATGGGCATCTGCGACGCAGGATACATGATAGAAAGAGGAGGGGGGGGAAAGGTTCCACACCCTTCATCATCTTCCCCCCACCCACCCACCCTACCACCCTGGATCAGTTCTGCCCTTCCATCGAGTTAATCTCAACATGCTACCCTCTTACAATATAATAAGATCAACAGCCATCCATGTATTTGTACTATGCTTTAAAACGTAGACAAGAATCTTTAGAAATTACAACTGCCGACGAGGCACACTTGTAAACATTGTGACAGGCCGGAGGCCTAACAAATAAACTATGTCGTTCGTTCTCTCTCTCTCTCTCTCTCTCTCTCTCTCTCTCTCTCTCTCTCTCTCTCTCTCTCTCTCTCTCTCTCTCTCTCTCTCTCTCTCTCTCTCCTCCTCCCCCCCCCCCCCCCCCTCCCTTCCATCCCCCCTCTGTGTGTGTGTGTGTGTGTGTGTGTGTGTGTGTGTGTGTGTGTGTGTCTCTCCCTCCCCCCCCCCTCTCTCTTTCTCTCTCGCACGCACATATATGCAGCAATCACACACACATACACACACATATACACACACACACGCACGCACTCACATGCGCGCGCGCACGCACACACTTCCAGATCAACGCAAATACAAAGACAACTACCACGAGAAGGGAGAGTCATGGTGATGACAATCCAAGGACACAAGCACATGACTGCAGCAAAGCTCATTGGAAGAATGAGAAGGAAGCTGGCAACACTCACACACACACGCATATACACATATACACACACACATACACACGCACACACACACAAGAACACACACAAACATACAATCACATAAACGCACACACAAGCAAACAAACATAGACATGCACAGATACACACACACACACACACAACTGACACACACACACACACACAGCGGGAGGAGCTGGCAGTAGTAGTGGTGCGAGTTACGCACAGACTGCCATGGAGGGCAGACTGCACAACGTAGCAAGTCACCCCTGTCCCCCGGGAGCCTGGGAACCACCCCAACCTGTCATTTCTCCAGCCCCTACCCCCATCAGCCCCTTCACCTCCACCCCCATTCCTTCTCTACCCCCCCATTCCCGCTCCTGACACCCTAGCCCTCGTCCTACCCCAAGCTAGGATCTTTGCTACCACTATAGTCCGGCGTCGCCCCGCCTCCCCAAACTGTTCTCGCCACTCGAGAGTTTTCGTGACCCTGTCACATGCACAGAGAACCCCGCGATCTCGACCCGCTCTGTGGTTTTGGCCTTAGACGGCGCGGTAACATGACTGTCAGACACGTATGATGTGGCGGACAGAGAGGGGAAAAACGACTGGAGCAAAGCCTGCTTAGAAAAGTACAAATGGGTGAAGGGTCGCGTCCAGATTACTGCACTAAGGTGACGATACAACGAATGTAGAATATGTGCATCTAATTCTAAGTTAACAAATTTTGAAATCTGAAAACAACAGAGCAACGGAAAGTGATACTTAAGAGGCATTTTTCCTCTGGTACTTGGAGAAGAGAATTTGGTATAATGTAAATGATACATCGATGTACAGCATTTCTACCATTCTGCTCAAATAGCTCCTCCTCTCTCTCTCTCTCTCTCTCTCACACACACACACACACACACACACACACACACACACACACGCGCGCACACACACACACACTCTTACACACACACTTACACACACTTACACACACACACACACACACACACACACACACACTCTTATACTTTTCGCTTTCTAAGAAAACATCAATCAACACCGGTATTCAAGAACAACTGTAAATCCCAACCCTACCCATTTTCATCTGAACACTGCATGCCTTCTTTAAAAATCCGACACAGACAACTTTCATGACAAGTGCAATCTCCTTCCACTACCCACTCGAGTAGAGGACTTATACAATTCGCGTGACCATTAATACCGCAACATACTCCTCGACACGACTCCTTGATCTGATGCCTGGGGAAGAAGTTATCAGTGATGAAACATTGCCACAGGGAGCCACTGGGTGCGAGGGGGCAGAGTGCTGGAGCCAGTTTGCGCCTGCAAGGGTCGATGTCTTCAAGCGGGACTCCGCCGTCGGGCGTCCCCCGCTGCCCCCACCTCTTGCGCACGCCTAGGCGCCCCCAGCACATGCCATTCAAATCTGAAGCGTTACGAGATTCTCGCTCGATTAGCCACCGCTCGCTCGCCTTTCATCTCGGCCACTTCTTTCGGGGCCAGTGAATCGTTTGGCCAGTGGCGGCGTCTTTGAGCGCTAATTGCTCGTGATGAAGTGGAACGGACAACTCCACCCTGCAAGGAATCAGCCGGCTAGGTGCTTCCCGTCTCTCGAGGTCACAGCCAGCCTCCGTAGCAGTTTACTGCAGACACGTTCACACTACTGGCTAGAGTCATGCGGCAGCAGCAGCTCTGCAGCACAGCGACGATGCCAAGCGTTGTGACGTGTTTTGCATGAAGGTGTCATTTTGAAAGCTGTTGGCCTTCCACGTATTCAATACATTCCTCGTTCAGTTAGCAGCGAAAACCCCGCCATTTCCACGAGCTGCCAAGAACCATTGCAAAAATTCAACACATAGTCGCTGCAGGTTAAGGATAAACAGTTATCGCATCTGCAAGGTAATAATTTCGAATCGATACCTTGCAAATAATGCTTTAAATAAATGGGTAGTGACAATGATCCAAAATGAACCTGATACGAAATGCCATTTATTGCCCTATTTTCTATACACATTGCAAAGGGATTCATTCCCACAAGGCGAGACAAAGCAATGTCCCCCTGCATAATTTGTATCAAAGGTGTACGTTTCATCTGAGATGTCTAAACCACCGTGTCTGAACGTCGGCAAAAATGTTACACCGTAACCAAAAGATGTTTTTTAAATCTGGGAAACAACGGCGCGTTTCTTCGTCATTGTGCGCCATGACCCCAGTCAGCAAAGCGATGCACCCAGTGACCTTGCCACACCGTGGCCTCTGTGTGACCATGCCATGGGAGTGGGGGGGATGATGGGAGGATGTGGCCATCACAAACGACTCCATCCGCACTTCCCGTCTCGAGGCTGTCAGCTTGAGGCTCGTCAATGCATGCTGCACACGCGCGCTCCAGCACGAGCGAGATGTAGAGCTGCAGGGAGGAGTGTGTTTATCAGCAGCTCGGCTCCATGGGGATCAAGTCAAATGAGTTTTCTTTCGCTCTGAATCCAGCGGCGCTTTGGCGTGGGACAGAAAGACTGCCAAGCACGAGTGACGCAACATGCGTCACCGGTTAAAGTTATGACATTGCTCGACGTGAGGGAGGGAGCTCCTATGTATTAATTCATGAAACGAGACAACTGCACGTGAAATGGTTAGCACTAGACGTGGACGAGATAATACCTTTAACTTCAGCTGCACTGTCCCAAGGAAGCAGTCGTTTTACCTGGAAGAATGCCCGTGTGCAGATACACCAATAACAGTTCATCAAAGTGTTGGTTGTATATAGTTCTACACGTTTGAATCTAATTACACACTTCAAAATGCATCTAGTCACATATACAGTATATACCACGACTTCGCTGAACATCACATGCGCGCTTCCATACGTGTACATATAATATAGTAAGCACACGTGTGTATGCACACAAGCACAATTACTTCGAGAATGGGGTTATGGATAAGCTTTACAATATTGTGCAAGAATAGCCATGCAATTACAACCTTATTCAGTAAGCCTGTATAAAAGTGTATGGACTGTTACGATCAACCGGCGTGGAGCTCGTCTGAATGAACGCAGAGCAACGTAATATGAAGAGAACAGGTAAAGACAATATTTGGCCTGTCTCAATTATACAAGGTTAAATCCTGGAACTGCCATACTGAATGTTTTCATGCACGGTACACGTTAAAGACGCGTTCGATTCGAAAAAACACTTCAAAAGAGGAAACTGGTTCAATCTAACTATTGCTCGTATGTCAACATCTCACACACAAAACTACGTGGACTTGAAACACATGCAAGCTTTTAAAGTTCTTTTCAGAATTAAATGTCATTCTGGTGCTAAAATAGCATGTTAACCTTGCAGTAAGAGCTGCAAATGTCTGGTAACTATTTTGAACAGGCGAAGCATGGATAACACAGCAATGAGGCAGCCAACTGAACAGCATCTCTACTAAGCAAACCAGAACGCTCTACTGACTCCACAAGAACAGTTTATCTCGTTCCGTAGATGCTGAAAGAGGTACTCAAGCGACACGCGTGAAGTTACTGGCACAGGCATCAAGGGTGTTGATAAGATCCAACACTCACTCAAGGATTTCACTTATGCAGTTGATGTAGCTGGTACTTGTGTACTGATGAGTCACAGCACTCGACTCTGTCAGTGAATATAAGAGCACTGACAAATGCTAAGCCATCAAGTGAATTCCTCGGTAAGTCCGCCTGGATGGCTCAAAGGTCATCACTATAATTCAAAGAGGGGGAAAGATATATGGTAGAGTTTAAGTATTTCGTCAAGGGGAAAGGAATTTTGTGTTCCTTGTAAAGCTGTTTAAATTTCCTTTCGACTTAGTCATGATTCACTCAAAATGGGTTCCAAGGGAAGAAAGCAATGCTCAGAGAAAATTATTTTTAGGCGCTATCGGACGTAGTCTTGACACTAATATATAATGCACACACACACACACACACACACACACACACACACACACACACACACACACACGCACGCACATACGCATGCACGCACGCTCACGCAAAGAAACACGCACACATTTTCTGTTGATGGCACAACTTAAGTGGAACGCAATCTTTCTGTTCGTTGCAATAGTTAGAAATGCATCGGACTTCTTTTTGTTAGTTTCCCATCCGTGCGTGCGAGGTTGCTTGTCATGAGTTGACCGCTGTTTCTAGAGCTATTCGTACATAGAATGTTACACATCAAACTTCAAAGTGGGTAAATAACATTTCTGTAAGAACATTGGCTCTTAATAAAATAAGCAACTCTCTCTCTCTCTCTCTCTCTCTCTCTCTCTCTCTCTCTCTCACCCCGGGTGCCCTTGCCCTTCGAGAACCATCACCTGATGGCGGAGGCGGCTCGCGCTACAGATAACCTGCCGTGGCCAGGCGATAAGGGCATTCTCAGATTAATTCACTTTGGCCTCAGCCAATTACGCTCGTTGAAAGCGATTAGATGAGACACAGACGATGCTTTGTTTTCCCTCTATTGGTCCAGCAAGGCGTTAGAGGCTGTGGCGGGTCTCAGCCCCGATAAAGCGAGGGAAAACAAGCGTTGAAGGCAAGCTGTTCAAGCCTTTGAAGTACTTGTAATTGAGCCACGAGCCAGCCTGACCTCAGAACACGCTTGCAGTTATCGAGCCCTCTGGATAAAAAAAGACAATGGCACTTGCGATAGTAGTAGCACGAAGGAGGTGAGCTTTTTTCCCCTTTCTCTCCTCAGCATGTCACGCTGGTCCAAATCGTGATCTCATAATTATGCTTCTTTTCAAAGCAGAAGTCGTGTGACGTGTTTTTAAATATTGGAGATACTTCCACGCAGCCCTAATATCTGCTTCATGCAATCTTAGGCTGGCTAGAAGTATTCTGAGGAATATTTTGCCGATTGCAAACTCTTTCCCATGCTCCATCTCCACTTTTTATTACTCGGGTGTGAGTTGCAGCAATTGCACTGAGGGCACAGTTTATAATCCTAGGTCGTGAGAATAACAAATTTATTGCAGCATGATGTTAAACATTGCAGTATCAAATGCTTTGCATGTGTACATTTCATTACACACACGATCCCTATCTCAAAGGCATAAAAGTATCACGTGCAAATCCAAATATGCATTTCGCTTTAAAAGCGCGTAACGACTGACACAATAAATATTTAAGATGTCAAAATGTTCTCAACTTTCCCATCCGTCAAAGCTAAACATCTACAGGGTCGGGTTTATCTGAAGTCTCCTTCTCTAAATGGATCGCACGTGGACATCCGACAGTTCACAACAAAGAAACAAGAATGCAAGGAGCCACATGGAGTACAAAGTGTGTGAGGCTCTGTGGCCGAATGGTTGGCGTACTTGAGCTGCGGTCGCTTGCGGTTAGCGGGTACGACGTTCGAAACTGCGCGGTTCCCACAGTTGCACCCCTGAGCAAGATGTTTATCTCATTTTGCTTCTCCCCACCCAAGAGTACAGCCTGAGAATGCAGTGATGGTACACTACAGGAAAAGGGCGATTACTCACTGTGTGCGGCCATGCGCCAGCATCGGGCTGGAATACTCCCCAGAGATTGGAGTAGGTGCTGGTATCTGATTGTGAGCGTCGTAAATGTCTGTCCCTGCGTTTGCTGTCAGATGCCAGTGAAGGATTGATCCAACAGCGCAGTGATCACCAAAGCCAGTAATGCGGTTTGAGACACAGACACGAGTGATAACTCGCTATATAAAAGTACACCTTTACCTTCCCTGATCAAGACCTCATGCAAATATGTCTCTCACAAGCTCCCTTTTACCCCCGCTTTACCACCACCAAAACGACCACCACCACTACCACCATACCATCAAACAGAGATGAAGATCAAAACTGAACATTTTTTTACATAGTCGATCAAATGGATCATGCTACACAACGTTTGTCTTGACCTTTTTGCCAAAGTGTGCCTCGCCCTTCACTGCTGCAAGACGGCAGGCTGTGGGGACAGACAAAAGGGAAAGAAGGTTGAGGAAAAACAATGCCCCACCCCTGTCTGTCTGTCTCCGTCTCCGCCACGCTGCTTCTCCATCATCTCTGGCACAGTGACACCTCCACCCCGCCCTCTGGACGTCTCAGAATGAGCAAGACGCTTGTGTTCCTCTGTCAACAAGGGCAGGCAGGGACTTCTTCCCCTCAGGCGTCCCTGCAGAACAAGACTCAGCAGCGCTCCTCTCTACCCTTTTCGACTGCTCCGTCCTTAATAGATAAAAGATATCGGGCTCCGGTGATAAAACAATGAAGATAATCTGGTGTGGCAAGGGAGGATAGGAGCGGGTTCACTGAAAAGCTCCAACCGAGGCAGACGAGACAGCCTCGACGTTGTGCAGCGCACAGCGCAACAAACAATGCCATCCACGCAGACAATACACGCTGCTCTCGCTCGACCTCTCTTATCAGCGGACCAACCCAGTAAGTCACATCGGATAAACGAATCCCTAATATGTAAGTCAGACCAGAGCTACGACAGAGGGATTTTTAAAGCGGCATTCCTTGCACCTCGTAAGACTAATTTTCATATTTATGTTCAAATCTCAATCGAAAAAAGACAGAAAAAACGCCCGTCGAAAGAAATTATCTTGTTGCTAATTTACAACGAATAGGAGGTTCAAGTCAGCCGTAATATATATATATAAACACTGGAATAAAGAAGGAGAAGACATAAAGAGCCGACTATGCCTTGATAGGGTGAATGGAAAAATGACGCTGTCAAAGGACTTTCAAAGCAATTATTAATCGGGATGAGGACTTAGTATGTCAGTCTCATCAACCACAAACGGCATCTGCAGGGTCTACCTGCACGTGCTCATTGTGCGAGGTAATACGTTATGAAGCAGACTCCGATCTGCACATGATATTCTCATGCAGCAGTTTGAAAGGAAAGTGGACCACTGCCTCTGTGCCCGTCGAGCAGTCACTAAATAGGTCTTCACGCGGCTTGGCTCATTGTCCAAGTCAGACCTGACAATACAGCACGCCTACAATACACCCTTCCGTTATTCCACTCCTCCATTCCTCCGATAGTTCTCATTTAGAAATGACGACAGATCGCTCCAAATAACGTCTTTTAATTAACAATATCAAGGTACAGTCTTGATCATAGGTTGGTGAAATGCGTTTATTCCTATTGTAAATGTCGCTGGTGAAACATGGTTACTGGGACATATATAACGAATATTGGAATCGAATGAAAGTGAGTCCGTCATGAAATAGACCTTATTCACGCGGCGGCCATGTTAGTTTTAAAACGAGGCAGTTAACGCGAACATGTCAACATGGCTGACACGTTGAAGACAACAGAGGGGTTAGCGCAGCTTCAACGACAAAATCCTTTCTGCAGTGGAGGTGACCGGCATTGTTAGATCAAAAACTATTAAAAAAATAGTCACAATAGACTATCGTAACGTATAATTTCTTCACAATACCCGCAGAAGATAAGTAAACAAACCACACCGTACGTCCCTAGCAGACGAACACGATCGAACGCCAGCAGACAATCGAGCTAGTGTGATATAATGTTTCATGTAAAGCTCGAATGAGTGGCAGCAGTACTAGGCTATCTGGTTTACTTAGATGTGATTTTTTTTGCGTGCTAACTGATATTAGGTTTAGAGCTTGAATTTTCAATGATATTACGCATCACAACATGTGTTTGCAGAAGATTCTCCTTGGCAGTCTCAGTTGTGCATTCTCCATTGTTATTTATTATGGTTGAGTTACGAAGGAAGGCAGAAAAATAGCAAGAAGACAAAGTGACAAAGGCTATGAGAGGTGGATTGAAGTGTTTATCGACTACGATGCCATCAAAGGTTGGTACACAGTGACAAAAGTTATTTCGCTTAGAACTCTAGTGTTCGAACCAATGAAAGCCACGGAAAGAGACGGCCGTTTCGTTCCTTGCCTTTCATTGGCCAGCTTAATTGTCATGAGGTCAGCGTGTGATCACGGGCGAAGCTGATCAGCTTTGGTCTATACATTTAAATTTTGTTTTGTGATGCGTAACTTTGTCACTTTGTCAACTAACTCTGATTTAGATGTTGGTTTCTTGGCATAGCCAGCTTACCATGTCGGAGCAGATGAAACAAATGAGAGCAAAGCGAAATGATCACTCATGCACTTAAGTGTTGATGCCTGTCCGGGGCACTCCCCGCAGTGTGTTTTGTTTGCTTTGTACGGTTTGAGCACATAGTTGTAAGTGTAAAAATAGTCAGTTATTAATGTAATCGGTGATTTTGGTTGTCATGAAACTTTGTTTTGTGCTTTAATGCCATTTTCTTGTCATCATCTTATTTGTTACATTACGCCAAATGCGGCAATTAAGTTGATCGTGCACTCATCGACTGGATGATCGTGAATTTTCTGTCCTCGCCTGACCAGGGAAACAAAATTGTCAATTCAAGCCAGAACTAAACAGTTATCTGCTGCCACGCATTCGAGCTTTACAGGAAACATTATATCACACTAGCTCGATCGTCTGCTGGTGTAGTGGCTATGGTTCGATCGTGTTCGTCTGCTAGGTATGTACGGTGTGGTTTGTTTACTTATCTTCTGCAGGTTTTGTGCAGAAATTATACGTTACGATAGTCTATTGTGACTATTTTTGAATAGTTTTTGATCTAACAATGCCGGTCACCTCCACTGCAGAAAGGATTTTGTCGTTGAAGCTGCGCTAACCCCTCTGTTGTCTTCAACGTGTCAGCCATGTCGACATGTTCGCGTTAACTGCCTCGTTTTAAAACCAAAATGGCGGGTCGCGTGAATAAGGTCCATACAGTCCATGCGGTTGAAGGAGAAAGACGTTCTTGAAAAGTTCACGTTAGAAGCAAGCGAACGTGAGCATTATTCAAAGTATCGACCACGACCAGTAGCTTCTTGCAAAACACGTCACACTCACTGTATTTCGTATTACGCGCCTTAAAAGGACAACAGTCCGTATCAGTAAAGTCGCCTCAAATATTGTTTGGTACTCACATAGAATTTATAGGATGCAGCAAAGTTCTTCTTTTTCTCCATGAGGTAGTGCGTTTCATAACATTTTTTTCAGAATCTGATTCGTATTCGAGGAAAAAGTTTTATCTGAAAGGTTTTGTATTGACGGTTTTGTGGAGATTGCGAGTGGGGTTTTCTCTCCTATTTCACTTAGTAAGTTTTCTTTCATTTCTTTATCCCGATTTGACAGAACCGAACTTCACTACGTGCACTTCATGTTGTAAATGTGGTAAACATTCTCTCTCTCTCTCTCTCTCTCTCTCTCTCTCTCTCTCTCTCTCTCTCTCTCTCTCTCTCTCTCTCTCTCTCCTTATCTCCGGCTGTCATCTATTCATTAGCCCGCTCCCTTCCTCTTCCTGGCTGCAACCACCGAATGGATGTCTGATGTCCAAGAAGTCAGCCCTCAGGGCCGCCGGCTCGCAGACCAGCAGGCCCAGGCCCAGGCTGCCACCACCTTCCTCGTCCCTTTACTCTCTCTCTCCATGATAAATCGTCAACATTGGAACTCGTGTTTTTACCGTTAGAATGAGCTTCCGGTTCTGATAAATATGTCCATCCCTTTAAAAGTGGTTACTTTTGCATGCTTGTGGAGACCCGCCACCATCAGGGTTATGGGCACATCGTTCCACCACGGCCCACTGAGTTCTGAATAAAGAATCCGGACACCAAGAACTCGCTCGCGTCTTTCTTCTTACTGGAACCCCACCTGCACCCCATCACATAAAATACTGAGTCGTAGCAACAATGCGTGTTGTGACAGACGCAACAGCGAGGCGCGGCCTCAAAGAATGCAAGTGTCGACTCAAGAACTCATAAACGGCGACATCCAGTGCCCCCACCGCGTGTGGTAATCCAATCACAGGGAATTATCTTAATGGAATCGGAAAAACTCACCCCCATAGAGTGGCACGATCAACAGTCAGATAAATCCTAAGCTCTGAATTATGAAGAAGCGCAATAAAAACATTGCAACAAATCAACGAACTCGGAACGGAAAACAACACGTCACACTTACGTCTGCACTCATTGTATCATCACAATAAAATATGGGCCTGACGCAGAAAGATGCAGACAAGATAAAGTCGTCCGCCGAGAGAGAGAGAGGCCGCGGCTTAATTTCATATCTCACTCCAAGAACTTGAAGAACGCAGCCGTTCGTGCAAAGAAAACAAGTCGACGCAGACATTATCAGAACGTCAGGATGCCTTTTCCAAACAGGCTGCAGGCCATGGGCCCAAAAAATGTATCCCTGGTGAGGGAGATTCGCAGTTACCCAGACAGCCTATAAGAGAAGAGGGAAAAACATTAACTGAGCATGAGCCTTGAAAGGTCTCTGCTGGTCACATCTCGCCTGTTCCGTGTGCCCGAGATTCATGCAGGTGGGGATACGTGCTCCTGCAAGACAAACACGGGGCATGTGGACGGATCCTAAGGTCACTTTGTGGCAAAGCGCGTCGTCGACGTCGGCAACGTCGCGGTTACGTTGCATGAGGCCTGTTTAAATTGAACAACGCTTACGCATACTTAGTAGCAGTCTTACCCAACCAATCAGAACGCTCAACTTGACCGAAGCTGCGTCCTGATTGGTTGGATAAGATTGCTACTACGGCGAAGTAGGCGCAAGCGTTGCTCAATTAAAACAGGACTTTAGGCGAAGTAGCATCGAGAAGTGCGATGGTTCTTGATTCCCTTTGGCTTTTTTACGTTCAATCGTTCGCCATCTGGCAATGTTGTCGGGTGGAATCAATGTCTCGCTGATAGTGCATCAGCGTCCGAGTAAATCACCGGAGAACTGAAAGACGGCTACTCTTTTTATTTTCAAAACTCAATGGCAAAATTGCCTTCAAAAATATGTCCAAGAAAAGGTAATGAAGGAATGTCAACATTGCACTCAACCAGCAATAATAGCAGCCATTCACACGCAGCATTGGCAGGAAATTACATTGGTGCTCTTTTTACAGCGAATGAAAAGTTCACTCCAGCTCTAAAGTAAGGAATCACCGCAACAGCAAATGGCTTCACAAAAAGAGCCGACATTTCCTGTGGGACGACTGTTTCAGGAACCAAGGCAAACTATTGTCTCGGCGTTACCAACGCTGTTGTCAAGACTTTGCTGCAAAGCGGCCACAACGTGATACCGGGAAGGTTACCGGCTTAGGGAGCAGGCTGGCGTTTGGAGCAGACTGCCACAGGGAGCAGACTGCCACAGGGACCAGGCTGCCACAGGGACCAGACTACCACAGGGACCAGACTACCACAGGGACCAGACTGCCACAGGGACCAGACTGCCACAGGGAGCAGACTGCCACAGGCAGCAGTCTGCCACAGGCAGCAGACTGCAAGGGACCAGACTGCCACAGGCAGCAGACTGCAAGGGACCAGACTGCCACAGGCAGCAGACTGCAAGGGACCAGACTATCGCAGGGAGCAGGCTGCCACAGGGACCAGACTGCCACAGGGACCAGACTGCCACAGGGAGCAGACTGCCACAGGGACCAGACTGCCACAGGGACCAGACTGCCACAGGGACCAGACTGCCACAGGGACCAGACTGTCGCAGGGAGCAGACTGCCACAGAAACCCGACTGCCACAGGGACCAGACTGCCACAGGGACCAGACTGCCACAGGGACCAGACTGCCACAGGGACCAGACTGCAAGGGACCAGACTGTCGCAGGGACCAGACTGCAAGGGACCAGACTGCAAGGGAGCAAGCACACTGTCGCAGGGAGCAGACTGTCGCAGGGAGCAGACTGTCGCAGGGACCAGACTGCAAGGAACCAGACTGCCACAGGGACCAGACTGCCACAGGGACCAGACTGCAAGGAACCCGACTGCCACAGGGACCAGACTGCAAGGAACCAGACTGCCACAGGGACCAGACTGCCACAGGGACCAGACTGCAAGGAACCAGACTGCCACAGGGACCAGACTGCCACAGGGACCAGACTGCCACAGGGACCAGACTGCAAGGAACCCGACTGCCACAGGGACCAGACTGCCACAGGAACCCGACTGCCACAGGGACCAGACTGCAAGGAACCAGACTGCCACAGGGACCAGACTGCCACAGGGACCAGACTGCAAGGAACCCGACTGCCACAGGGACCAGACTGCAAGGAACCCGACTGCCACAGGGACCAGACTGCCACAGGGACCAGACTGCAAGGAACCAGACTGCCACAAGGACCAGACTGCCACAGGGACCAGACTGCCACAGGGACCAGACTGCAAGGAACCCGACTGCCACAGGGACCAGACTGCAAGGAACCAGACTGCCACAGGGACCAGACTGCCACAGGGACCAGACTGCAAGGAACCAGACTGCCACAGGGACCAGACTGCCACAGGGACCAGACTGCAAGGAACCAGACTGCCACAGGGACCAGACTGCCACAGGGACCAGACTGCAAGGAACCAGACTGCCACAGGGACCAGACTGCCACAGGGACCAGCCTGCAAGGGACCAGACTGCAAGGGACCAGACTGCCACAGGGACCAGACTGCAAGGGAGCACACTGTCGCAGGGAGCAGACTGCAAGGGAGCACACTGTCGCAGGGAGCAGACTGCAAGGGAGCACACTGTCGCAGGGAGCAGACTGCAAGGGAGCACACTGTCGCAGGGACCAGACGAGCACAAGGATAAGAAGGAGACAAAAACATCACTCTAAAACCCAATGCAGTAAGCAGGCACGGAAAGCAGAAATGCTACAAAAGCCGACAACCACTGGGGGGCAGACACAAACAGACTAGAGACATAACGGTAGCAGACAGATACAAGGCGCAACAGTTCAGGACGATGCGATGCCCCGACACAAGTCCATGCAAACAGACATCCACAGAGAGCAGGCAAGCACAGTGAGCAGACAGCTGCAGAGAGAGCTGCAGTAAGCACAGCCCTTGGCAAACGACAAGGAGCAGACAGCCAGTACGGCAGAGAGCTTCATGGGGGAGACAGCCAGTAGGGCAGAAAGCTAAAGGGAACAGAGAGCCAATAGGGCAGAAAACGACAGGGTGCAGCCAGCCAGTAGGGCAGAGAGCTACGGGAGCAGCCAGCCAGTAGGGCAGAGAGCCTCAGGGAGCAGACAGCCAGTAGGGCAGAGAGCCTCAGGGAGCAGACAGCCAGTAGGACAGAGAGCCACAGGGAGCAGACAGCCAGTAGGGCAGAGAGCTACGGGAGCAGCCAGCCAGTAGAGCAGAGAGCGACAGGGAGCAAACTGCCAGCAGGGCAGAGAGCGACAGGGCGGAGACAGCCAGTAGGGCAGAAAACGACAGGGTGCAGCCAGCCAGTAGGGCAGAGAGCCTCAGGGAGCAGACAGCCAGTAGGGCAGAGAGCGACAGGGAGCAAACTGCCAGCAGGGCAGAGAGCGACGGGGAGCAGCCAGTCAGTACAGAAGCGAGCTACGGGGAGCAGACAGCCTGTAGAGCAGTGAGCTACAGGTAGGAGACAGCCAATTGGGCAGAGCTTCAGTGAGCAGCCAGCCATCAGGGCAGAGAGCTTCAGGGAGCAGGCAGCCTGTAGGGCAGAGAGATACAGGGAGCAGACAGCAAGCAGGGCAGAGAGATACAGGGAGCAGACAGCAAGCAGGGCAGAGAGCTACAGGGAGTAGACAGTCTGTAGGGCAGTGAGGTACGGGAGCAGACAGTCTGTAGGGCAGTGAGGTACGGGGAGCAGACAGCCAATAGGGCAGTGAGCTACGGGGAGCAGACAGCCTAGATGATATAGAGTTAAGGGTCCTGCTCAGGACAAGGCGACACGCAAACACGAGACTACGCGAGCCATGAGTTTACTCGCCAGCCCATCGCGAGGCAATTCGGATCAGACGCATTGTTGTGCAGGAACAATAAACAGCTCTCTGCGAAACGACGGTGTGGCCTTTCCGTGCTGCTATCGGCATTAGGCCAGCCCCGAGTGAGGCACAGACGATATTGGACCCATCTGTTCGATTCTTTATTGCCCGACAGGCTTGCACAACAGCCCTGGGGAGGCGGGCAAGACGGGATCCCGTGTTGGACCGTCCCGATAACAGAGCTAGTGTTTGTTCCGCGACCAGGGTGGTCCTCGGCTATTACACAACGCGTGTGCCTCCATCTCCAGCATTTATGGGAAGTGTCGAAGACGGATCTCTCGAGAGAGCAAACAATCTACAAGGCCATGTAGACCTGGTGGCTGGTGAGGCAACGCCTAAGCCAAGAATAGAATAAGGCTTTAAATGCGAGAGTAATGCTGTAGTAATGGTGCGGCCTCTACAGCATTGACTTTACGAAAGAAAGTGAATGAATATTTAGCAAGTGCGATCCCTTTCATGTATAATTCATTTCACAAGGGTTGATAACAGGCATGTGCCCATCTGGCAGTGACCCTTTCATAAAAGTAATATTACCTCTCTTCCTTTCTCTATGTCTCTTTTTCTCTTTCTTCACTCACACACACACACACACACACACACTCACACACACACACACACACACACACACACACACACACACACACACACACACACACACACACACCAACAATTACTTACGATCAGCCACGGAAACGAAGGAAAATAATGAGGAAACGCTGCGCAGAGGAGAAATACAGCACAATATCGCAGCCTTTCACCGCCCAGATAATACTCTTTTGCTGAATTGTCATCTTTGTAAATCGTCTCTCTCACAATTCTGAATAATAAAAATGATTTCGCACTCTGGAATTCACAAGCAGGTGTTTTTTTTCTCCAACAAATCACCCGATACAATGGGAAATCTGGTCGTATGGAGCCCACATGAAATCCACCAAACCGCCCTTATTCGCAAAGTAGATCTATCACACACAACACCTCTGTTCCATGACTCATAAACTCCCTGGAACTAATGAAGCAGGGCGAGACGTTCACCAGCACTGCCCAAGGTGTAGATACACGGTAGATGGCCGCCTCCCTTACCGCTCAGGCTTTCCACTCAGCAGGGCAGGCCGTGGACAGCGGGCGACTGCTGGCAGCCATCAGGCAGAACAATGGAAGACGAGGGCCATCTGCCCTGGAGACAATGGGGGAGGGGGCAGAGAGCAGCCACAGACAAGGGACCGGCACAGACGGCTAACGAGCTCCACAAGTGGAGCGCTGGTTGTCTCCCCTCTTCCTCTCTTCTGCTGTTCCCTGTCGACATGCTCCATGTTTCTCAGGTTTTACTGCTTGCTCAGATACACACACCACAATATGCAATCCCTGTCGGTATGCTATTCCATGTTTTTCAGGTTTTCCAACTTGCTCGAATGCATACACCGCAATATTATGCACTCTCTGTTAATATGTTCCTCACCTTTTCAGGTTTCCCAACTTGCTCAGATACATAAACTACGAAAAGCATTCCATTACTATGCCACTGCTTCCTTCATGACTTTTTTCTACCGCAGTCTCCATTCTCCATTTCTTTTGGGTTCTCCACATACATTTCTAAGTACAGCACTCTTGTCATTGTTATCACTCTTCCAAAGCCTTCATTCACGCTTACGGGATTTTTCTGCTCTGCAGTTTTCATGCTCCACTCGTCCTGGCTTCTCAAAATGTCCTCTGCCACATACGATTCTATGACCTCCCTCTGTTCCACTGTCTCAAAATGCTCTGCTTTCTTTTCAGGGCAACCTTTGGGATTCCAAACAATGTTAAAACACACACTTCCAAGTGCATGTACGTAGCTCTTGCCTCTCCTTCAGCATTCCACTGACCCTGCTTTTCTCCTACTGTTCTATTGCGTTCTTTCTCCACTCGTTCTCGTTTTCCACCATCTCCACTAACAAAAACATTGCTATGGTCATTTCTTAACTATTCCCCACCAGTTTAACAGCAAACCCATAATTCCATGTTGTTTCCGTGCTTTCATTTCTCCTTCCTAGCCATTTTATCCATGGGCCTGCCTAGCCATTTATCCTCGGATGACTTCCACCAAGATCGCCCTCATTCTTATACCCTGGC
>JAWQFJ010017573.1:82500-85000 GCA_034096865.1 Theodoxus fluviatilis
TTTTTCTTCCGGGTCGTTAGGCTATGAGTTATGAAATAATCGTGCGGCTTGACACGAACCTAATTTCTTATGGGACATGTCTCAGCCACTAAGTCAATATTTTGATTCATGCGCAGCCTCTCAGCAAACAGTAAAATATATTCTCATTAGTGACAATAAGTCCTATTCGCTAAAGCTTCTGAGAAAACACAGAGAGAGAGAGAGAGAGAGAGAGAGAGAGAGAGAGAGAGAGAGAGAGAGAGAGAGACAGACAGACAGACAGACAGACAGACAGACAGACAGACAGACAGACAGACAGACAGACAGACAGACAGACAGACAGACAGACAGACAGACAGACAGACAGAGGGAGAGAGGTTTGTGTCCAGATAAACTCTCGCGAAGACTTGAAATTTCAAAGTAAATTTTAATTTACAGGTACTAGTTAATGGAAAATGTATGAAAATCTAACAAACCCCAGCAGACTAAGTCTCAGTGCCGGCAAGACTTCCCAACTCGGCAACTGGTAAAATTCTGGAGCCAACTGTCTCTCCAGGGAGGTCCTTTGCATAGTATTGATCCATCCACTTTCCACCTCAGGGTTTCCGCGGTAACCCCGTAACCAGACGAGACAAGGAGCCCCTCTTCTTCCTCCGCCATCTCAGACCAGACACGCTCTCGCACCTGGGCATTGTGGGGGCCGTTACAAGACTCGGGCAAGGGAGGTTTCCATAGCGAAATTGCCTCCATCACGCCATCCCTCAGTGTGACCGAGGCGGACAAAGGGAAGACCACAAAGGCGAGGGACAGCGGCCTCCCCAAGGAAGGGCACAGAGGGCTTCGTCATTTCGCACCTTTTGTGCCCTGGCCAGGTAAGGATGATGGCGGAGTTGACACACCGTCCTGCCGTCCGCTGGCACGTCCACACTCAAAAGCATGTGTGGGGAGAAGATCCGGGGGGAAAGCATGTGTTTGGGGGAATATCCAATGGCCGCGTTTTTCCGGGGCAAGGAGCGGGCAAGGTTCTTTGTGAATCTGTACAATGGATGGGTATCAAGTGATGAGCGTTATTCCATGTTCACTACAGAAAATAAAGTTGCTTTACTTTTGCCAAGTTAAAAGTAGTTTACTTCTCAAAATTCGTTGCATTCTCAATGAAACATGATGACTTTTCTCTTATGTGACTATGGTCTGAAGCAGAAAATGGTTTAATGATGATGCATTAACTTAAAACTCCTCGTGTTGTCAACAAAACTAATGTTGGACTAATTTATTTTACGCTTATAAAGTTATGTGCCCTTAAGGTTTTGGCGGGAAGAACGGTCGCGGGGACTTTGCTTTGGCTTTCTATGTATTCATCAAGAGCAAACCCTCCATACATTATTCAAAGCTCAATACTAGGCCGATAGAGATATTAGCCCATTCAGGAGACATCTACCGCACATCCCTACAGAATAGGTTGAATGCCCTGAAGCCTTGGAATTCCTTAACTAGATTATGGCTTTGAAAAGCAACGCAATGACGGAATGAAGTTATCATCCTGCCACGCGAAAGAAATAATGGCCAACGTCATCCCTGCGGAGAAAGGTTTCAAAAGCTGAAGACTTCGAATGTGGAACGATCCCAGAATGCCTAAAGTGTTTTGGCACTTTGCTGACACTTGGAGTGAGGCAGACAAAAGGAGGGAACGAGAATGGGACTCTCTCCTTCGCAGTTTCTCTATTAAACGTCATACAGGTTGTGCGATCTCCTGAAGCTAATGATGTCCTCGAATTGAAACAAGTCAATAGAGCCCTTTGAAAGTCGAGCAGACGGCTGAGCGGACAACCTGAAAAGACCAAGTATCTTCAATACAAGACCCCTGCTTTGAAGTGAAAGGAACGAAGTTCGGGGAGCTTTTTCCATTCGAATCCATTGTCGAAGGAGAGGGTTACGGTAGCCAGTTCGTTAGCCCCTTGCATTTCTCGAGTTTTCGAGAGGAGCGAGCTCGAGGCGCCTGAGGAGATTGCAATCAGCGGTTTTCTTATCTGCGTCTCATATCCATCACGTTGACAGCTTCGTCAAATATGTAGAAAGCGGCCACAAAGATGGGCGTGAGGAAATATCAAAAGTTGGAAGCAATTTCTTATAGGAACGTCCATCATTCTGTTCAGCAGGCTTCGCGAGAACTACACACAACGTTAGGTGAGGAATGAATTTTCTGCACGATGGAAGCAAGAGCGGTCGCACAAATTCAGGTCCAGTGACGTCCATCAATTCATAACTGCAAAGTGTAGGCCACGTGTTGTTTCTGGTAATCATAGTCACCGCTAGTAAAATGCTGAAGTCGTTCTTGCTGCTGTAATGCCTTCATTCATATCTACTGTGACATTTTGTGGCCAGTGACGCTCTCTCTCTCTCTCTCTCTCTCTCTCTCTCTCTCTCTCTCTCTGTATCTCTTTCTCTCTCTCTCTCTCTAACAGACAGACACACACACACACACGCTCGCTCTCTCTCTCTCTCTCTCTCTCTCTCTCTCTCT
>JAWQFJ010017573.1:90000-130000 GCA_034096865.1 Theodoxus fluviatilis
ACGAGTGTCTGAGAAAGCTAGCTGCCAGACGCAAGAGACCACATGGCGACCCAACACTTGGAGCAGCATGATTCCAGTTTGTCCCAGTTAACTTCACCTCCAGCTCGCAGTAAAAGCCTCGCCATGACGTAGATGGCATGGGTAGGGCAACTGTTCCTTTCTGCCATCTACAGGACTGTTTACGAGCAAATGATGAGACAAAGTTAAGTGGCAGAGTAGCGAGGGAGATATAAATCATAGAATGACAGATGAGGACGAGTGAATACACAGATTTTAATGGACAAGGCGCCGCTCCCACGATAAACATGTAAAAAATTGCTATTTATTTGTTTTTAAAGGATTTCAGCACATGAGAGAAAAACGTCTTTCCTTTAATACGAGATACTTTCACTGGTCAAAAAAGAACTGTTTGATACACATTCAGTTCATGCATTGCTTTATACTTGTAACAGGCATGGCAATTTATTCTGCTTACAGAATACGGGCGCATTCTTCTAACGGCACATAAAGCAAAACCGAAGCCGCCGCAGATATTTCAGCCATCACATAACTACAACAAAATGTTAATGGAGTTCTGCTCACGCGCATAGCAAGCGTTGTTGAGGGTTCTCTCCAGTGATATTGATTTTTTATATTGAAAGAGTGACTTTTGTGTGTGGTTTTTTGTTCCTGCATGTGAGTGAAGATGCCGCCGTCAGTGTGGTGTAGATTTTGGCTCCAGTTTTTCTTCGACTTT
Source organism: Theodoxus fluviatilis (assembly GCA_034096865.1). NCBI lineage: Eukaryota > Metazoa > Mollusca > Gastropoda > Cycloneritida > Neritidae > Theodoxus > Theodoxus fluviatilis. The sequence continues at coordinate 90,737 of JAWQFJ010017573.1, forward strand.
TGGACAGTTTTCAAGTTTGTGTTTCTTCTGTCTACTCTTCACCAAGTCCAACAGAACTCACATGAGTTGTTGTCCAGCCACCATCCTTCTTGTGTCAACAACAGCTGCTGTTGCGAGCACTACCCCAACAGTTGAATCGAAAACTGGCCTGACCCAGAGTCACTGTTCTGCCGTCAGGGCGCATCTGCACTCCAGAATAGCAAAGACAAGTTGCTGTCACTGCGTGAAAAGGGGTATCCACCGGATCCTATTCTTGATGCCACCTTGCTTGAACTTGGTAATATAAAGCAACGTGTGAAGGCCAGGAGATCCAGGGCAGGGGGGAGGAGAAAGCAGAGAAAGATTCCAGTGCTTGTGCTTGGTTCTAGCATCAAGGTCAGCACCCCGGATACTGTACGCGCTGACTGATGGCCGCTGTCTTCGGACGACGAGGTTGCTATTCCATCGAGCCTTCATGGGTTTAGAGATGTCAATGGCGCTACATCTCCCGATGTCATCGCTTCTGGCAGCGCATCATCGCCTTTATCTTCAGTCTTCAGGCCGGTACCCCTCAGCCGAGTGTCTGACGCCTCAGACACTGCGCCTCTTCCTTTTGTTGATGTCTCTCTAAACTCTACTGCCAACAACGGTACGCTGGTTGTCCCCACTCCTGGAGTGTCGGGCACTCAACACCACATTCCCAAAAAAACTCACACACAACACAAATAAACAAAAAACAAAAGCTAATATCCAATAGAACAAATAAAACAAACTATACAATATACACAGCACTTGCCGGCCAGGTCAAGTAATGCGAAGCAGCTCAGGGGGAAAGGCGGATCGGAAGAGGTGGGTCTTTAGAGCACTTTTGAACTGGGGCAGAGTGTCAGAATGACGGACTGAGAGAGGAAGACTAGTCCAGGTTACAGGTCCGATATAGGAGAAGGCACGCTGTCCTTGAGTTTTCTTATTACGGTTTGGGACCTTGAGCATTCTAGAGTCAGCAGCTGAGCGTAGAGATCTGGAAAGCGTGTAGACTGTAAGAATTTCTGTAAGAGCGTGTGGTGCGGTGTGTCGATGGCCTTGAAGCACAAAGTAGCACGTTTATAATCTATCTTCTGAGAGATGGGGAGCCAGTGAAGTGTATGTAGGAGTGGAGAGACGCTTGGGACATAGAAAAACTAGCCTAGCAGCACAATTCTGAATTTTCTGGAGTTTGTTAAGCAGAGTGTCAGGGATGTCAGCGAGAAGAGAGTTTCCATAGTCGAGACGAGTCAGGACAAGTGATGTGATGAGCGTTTTGGTGGCCTGCTGAGAAAGATAATGACGAATAGTACTAATTTTCCTTAGCTCGTAATATGCTAACTGGCAGACTTTGTTGACGTGGGATCTCATTGACAGATCATCGTCAAACATGACGCCTAAATTTCTAACAGACTGAGAGAAGATGTCACTGTGACCAATGGTTAGTTTGAGGGCCTGATCCGATTTGCCTCCGCCGCCCACCAGGAGTGCTTCAGTTTTTGAGTAATTGAGTTGGAGCTTGTTCCGGGTCATCCACCGTTTCACGTCAGAGATACAGTGTTCGCTGGTAGAAAGAAGAGAGTGGATTTGACTGGGATTGGAGGAGTTGTAGAGCTGGGTATCATCAGCAAATTCACTGTGAGAGACTGAATGACTGTCAATTACATTGGAGAGTGGTTGGGTGTACAGTAGAAACAGCCGAGGACCCAGAACAGAGCCCTGAGGGACTCCGTACTTGAGAGGTGTAGGATCAGAAACAAAACCCGAGATCGAAACAATCTGTCTACGTTCTGAGAGATATGAATGCAGGAAGGAGAGTGCTAGGTTCCCAATGCCAAAAACGTTTCTAAGGCGGGTGAGAAGAATTCCATGGTCTATTGTGTCGAACGCGGCACTCAAGTCCAACAGAGTAAGAAGAGAAACTTTGGAATTTTCTAAAGCAACGAGAAAATCGTTTAAAACACGGAGCAGAGCTGTTTCGGTGGAATGATGAGCACGGTACACGGATTGAAAACGGGCGAAATGGTCATACTGGGACACGTGCTCCAGCAGCTGCTTCAAAGCTAACTTCTCTAACAATTTTGACAGAAAAGAAAGATTGGAGACTGGTCTATAATTACTAAGTTTGTTTGGATCCAGGTCCTGCTTCTTCAAGAGCGGCTTAACTATAGCCTGCTTGAAAACACTAGGGAAGGTGCCAGTCCGGAAGCAATCATTGATCATCTGTGTCAGGACAGGTAGGATCTCGTCAATACACTCAACTAAGAGGGGTGTGGGAACAGGGTCAAGGTCACAGGAGGTAGGGTTCATACTGCGGATGGTCTTGAGGACTGCACTAGCCTCAACCGGGCTGAACTGAAGGAGGGGAGTACCCCTGAAGGATACTGGGTCATCACTAACAGGCGCACCTGCATCAGCAGACATGTCAACGTTGCTTCGAATATCGGACACCTTGGACACAAAAAAGTCACAACACATCTGAGGTAACAACGACATTGGTGAAGAAGGGAGAGTAGTACAACGGGTCTTGTTCATGAGCCTGTTTGTGATGGAAAATAATTGACAGCAAGTGGTAGAAGCACACATTTTTGCATTGAAGTACACTGTCTTAGCCGTATCGAGTAGACGAATGATCTTGTGCTTGAAAGAACAAAAAAATTATTTGTGAACAGTCAAACCAGAACGCAGCCACTGTCGCTCAGCTTGTCGCTCAGCTTGTCGCTTTTTCTGCTTCAAAGCACGGAGTTCGGCAGCGATGGTGCTATACCACGGAGTGGAGCGACGCCAAAAGATCTTGCGCTGCGCTGCTGGAGGTGACTGTCAAGGACAGAGCGGAGGTGACCACACAACTGATCCAGCGGATGGCGCGGGTGACGCAGCAGCCAGAGCAGCCACATCATGTTTGAACACAGTCAAATCAATCCCACGGAGATTTCGAACGCTGCGGTACTCCGGCCGCCGCACAGGCCGCCGTACATCCAAGTCACACTACACAGCAAAATGGTCAGAGGTCAAGGATTGAGAGACATGTCATGAACGGAACACATTGTCATCAGGACGCAACAGCACCCAGTCAATGATATGACCAGACCCGTGGGTGGGGTCTGAAACAGCTTGCTTCAGACCGAAGGTAGACAAGATGTCCATCATGCGTACAGTACTGTGCGCCGATGCCAAGAGGCCGAGACACCAAAGACCGTGGGAGCTGTGGCCGTTCTCTGTGGTCAGCCTGTGGGAGTGACCGTCGTCCACTCATATGAGTGTTGATTCTTTGGATTGTAAAGGCCATGAGCTAGCCTGTCAAGGAAAGGTATGTGCGTATGAATAAACTATTATTATTATTATTATTATTATTATTATTATTATTATTATTATTATTATTATTATTATTATTATTATTATTATTATTATTATTATTATTATATTCAAAGCGAGCACCGTACCCATATCCACCAGTGAATAGCTGAGCTGTGGAATGCGAAGTTTTGCTGAGGGCAGCATTTTCAAGTGGGTCAAGGAACAGAGACAGCAATTGGAAGAACTGGGTCAGGTCAGTCTGAGAGTGCTGGGAGTAGTGGACGACGGTCACTCCCACAGGCTGACCACAGAGAACGGCCACGGCTCCCACGGTCTTTGGTGTCTCGGCCACTTGGCATCGGCGCACCCCGGGGTCTGGGGAAGTGGTGAAGACATAAACACTGACCGTTTCAACAAACCATTTTCCTCCGCCCTCCTCCCCTTCCATCCCTGTCTCCTTCTCGCATTACTTGGGTCTAATAAAAAGTAATAACCATATCCAAGCCTGCATATCAACCCTCTTCAGCGGCACTCTCTCGGGACATAAAAGTGTTCTGGAAAGCATCTCTGTAGCCAGCCAGTGCCCTTCAGCCAGGGAATCAACGCGATTCCTATCTCGCCTCAGGATGCTTGTCATCACGCCTGTCTAGATCACTAATCGTCCTAACATCCATCGGTCATACCGTGGAATATATCATAATATTTATGGAGGGCCAAAGACGGCAGGGCAAGGGAATAATGAAGTCAAGGCCAAAAACTGCTAGACCATCGAGTCCAACTTGACCGGCTCCGGGTTAAAACCTCCACAGATTCCAGGAAGAGCTGGTTGGTTGTCCTTATCTTTGAAAGAGAACCCAACCAATAGACAGGGCTTACCGGCTAGGACTGAGGGTAAGCTCTCGAAATTGACCCAAATCAAGAATCACTGGACAGCTTAGTGCAGGCGAAAAACTACGATGCATAGTCAATTTCTTTATCTACGAATAGGTCGTGTCAAAAGAACGTTCAAAGTCTCTTAGCAGGACAAAATGCAAAACTGAACTGTCATGCCGACATCTTCATAGGAACCCTAGACCCCAAATTATCCATTGTGCACAACCAGACGAGGGAATGTCCAGCTTTGTGACTGAAACACGTACTTAAATGTCTTAACTTACACCAAATGTGCACCTAATACAATTCTCATATGCAGTGCAGTAAAAATACACAGACGTAGACTTAAACGTGGTTATGACATTTTTCGACTCTACTCTCTTTGAAACATAGCACTACTTTAAGTCACTAAAATGTGAACTGTGCCATGGAATGTGAACACTCATAACACGGAGGTGATGCACAAGGAGACAAAGAATAAAGTATTGCCGAGCTGGACGTTGATATAGGAAACGCAGCAGCCGTAAAATGGTGAACGGGGGTAAAGACCGTGTAAGCTGGAAGCTTCATCCACAGCAGTAATCAAATTTCAACGCCTTGACTTCCTCTTATTCTAGCAAAAATCAAATGCCAGTCGTTCTATACGAACAGGCAGCGCTGAACTGAAAACTTTTCTCCCCCAAAAGCCAAGGACGTCAGGAGGTCAACAAACGCACGGCAGCGTCCACAATGACACCTGGTAGCAATGCCCTCGGGCCAGCCTTCCTGCCTGCTTCCTCCAGGGCCTCAGGGGCCAGTCACAGCGGTTGTGTTCCGTCCCTCATCCTCGCTCACTTCCGCCCACTCCCCCCTAGCACGGATGTGGTCGCCATTCTTCGCCACCGCACAATCAGAACAACCTGGAATTCCAGTTAATGGTTTGCCGGGATGCCTTGTTTTCCTATACGGAGCGCTCCCAAACATAGCCGCTCTCGACAATGCCAGCAGCGCAGGAAATGTGGGATGGTTCTCTCAGAGTGGATTTTGTAATGAACGGATAACATTCAGACATTTCCGTGCATTTGCATTTACTGCAGAAGAAAAAAAAAGCGATTCACTAGCAAAGTTTGCTCCTTATGCTGGGATGCTTGGGCGTCTTGGCGCCTGCAATTTTGTCTTGCAAACGTCATTATCCACATCTAAGTTTGGGTGCACGCTCACTTCTAATAGTCCCGGTTACAATATTTTAATAATACAGAATTGTGGTATTTCAGCAACTTCCACAACACGATGCCCCCTAATCGATAGCAATACGCGTTTTCTCCTGCTAGGCCAAATGTATCCACTTACACACGTTCTCACTCGAAAACAGTTCATTCAATGTCAGGACCTCAACGGCACTGACAGCAACCACAAAAGCAAAGAAAAATATTTCTTGTCCCGCCAACTTAGACGACGTCAAAGCCTTCCAGTCCCACACATTTCCTGGCGTCACGCGGCATGGCATTCCTGCTGCACTTCCTCACTAATCATCCTGTCAGGAAACGCCTCGCACACGTCTTGCACGGGGCTGGGACAGGAAAAGGAAAAATGCCGGATATGACAAAAAGAAGCAACTCCTCGTCTTGGGGAACTGGGGAATGTACGTACACTGGGGCCGACTTGCGGTGGAAGGCCAGACTGGGAGAGGCGAGTCTAATGGGGCGGGGGGAGGGAAAATAAACAACACTGCATTAATTGGTATAACAAGCACGGCACACACTGGGCCTGAAATCGGAGAGAACCCCAGGGGACCTCCTTCAGGGGAAGGCTGGTGCAGCCGGTGTCTCCCTCCTGAAAGACCTGTTGTTCTTTCCACTGCTGGATGAAATGGGAAACACGTGCACTGTGCACCAGAAAGGGTCCTTTTTTGCAACGACTGCAGTCTGTGATATCAAGTATCGTGGTTGCTCCTGTTTTTTGTAGCGCTGCCCTTTCCATTCAGACGAAATAATATTGCGACGGAAGAAAACTCAGTACGCCTCAGTTTTTAAAGTATGAAATATTACGTCCACGATGCAGACGGTAATAAGAAAATCTCGAGCAGAGGTGAAAGCATTAAATACGTTTAGGCAGCATTGTTCTAGCTGAGGTGCTCCTTCATTCTTACCCCCAAAGGCTGAACCCGTAGTTCAGCAGATATCACACAGAGACAGAGGACTCATTCTTGAGTCTAATCTATGTGAAACACAACACCCATCATAAAAGTAGCGATACAGAAATCTCTTGGGCAGGGTCGAGAAACTTACGTTCACAACGCATTGTTCTAATTGAATTGTACTCCCCCTCTCTTATCAAAAAGTCTGAGCTCTGGTCTTAGAAACTGTAGAGACAACAGAGCAGTGCCTTAACCCAAACGGCGCCTCACAAACAAAAACATCCGCAAGATGTTATCGCCATGATGACCCTTCCGTCCAGCTCGGGTTCCCGGGATGGCCCAATCTCAAAGCCTGCTGGCTCTAATTGGCCCAATAATGAAGACATAGGAAGCGGCCGGGCGAGAGGGGACAGCTAAGAGCAGATCTCTTGATACGCCGTGGCCGAGGTCGTGCCAACGGTCTGGCACCAGGGGTCTCACAGAGGACACGCCTGCTGTAAAACCCTACGTCTTCCCCGCAAGGCAATACTTCACAAGGGTCTATCAGCAAGGGCTCTGCTCACAACAACGACCTGGCAACAGGATCCCTGCTTTCAGGCAGGAAGTCAAGTTTTGTTTCCGCCTGCTTCCCAACTGGACGTCTTGTCTGCGGAGTAATTCCACACCCCAGATGTTGGGGAGGCCTGAGGAGCAGATGATACTGTGGCTAGCGACGATGGGAAGGACATCTAGGAGGACTTTTTTCAGAACGCGTTGTAGACAAAAAAACAAATGGAAGAGGAGAGCCTTGAAAAGTTCAACACAGAAGGAATTATCTCAGGCAGCGACGGGCGGATCCGTCATTTTGTTTTTGTCAAATAGCTTGAAGGATGATATGCTTTCAAGAATGTTTCCCTCAGGCTGCATAAACTTACGAGGTAAAAAACAAAACAAAAAGCTTTGAAAACTATTATTTTGGCGAAACCCCAAACCTGTAGATGATATAAATGGAAAGAGAGATTATTCGTTATCTACCATTCTATTTTTCTTTCATCACCTGAGTTGCAGCCAGTGAAGACCTAAGCTGCTGAACTAAGCATCCTTCATGCCTCTCCAACCCCTCCCAGCCCTTTCTCCACTCACACTCCCCATGTCCATCAAACCCCACACGACCCCCTCTTTCATTCCCTTCATTTCTCTCCCGTTCAGTTATTATTGCGATATGAGCCATTTACTTTCCATCTGCCAATAACCTGAAAGATCACACAACAAAAATGTTTGATGCTATACGTTTCGTCTCATTTGTTTGCATCTGCGAAGTTGCTGTGCGCAATACTTTTTAAACTCCCAACAGATATTCATGTGCCTATCTCATCCATCTCATTCCCATATTTTCGTATTACATGTATAAAACAGAGGAGAGTCCAGCATTGAAAAATCGTCCAAAGACCTCGACTCTACAAAGTGACTAAAGATTTGTATTCGAAAGGAACCAACACACACGAATGATACACAGGTCAGTTTGTATCGGAATTGGTGTTTTAAAGAGTTATCTAGCACGTAATGTTAACAACATTTCTAATACTGAATGAATGAATGAACGAACGAATGAATGAATGAATGAATGAATGAATGAATGAATGAATGAATGAATGAATGAATGAATGAATGAATGAATGAATGAATGAATGAATGAATGAATGAATGAATGAATGAATGAATGAATGAATGAATGAATGAATGAAAAACTATTTTATATTAGGCATACTCGCCAAACGTGTTACTACTCCTCAACAATTATCACCTCCCTTTTTTCGTTCGGAAAAAGGTTTGAAAACACGTGTTTGACATGCATCAGCCTGTCCCGTTTATCTGGGCTATCCTATAGGGCTAACATAGATCACGTTGTTCCCAGAATAATGCCTGCAACGTTTCTGTCTGCCGAGGTCCACACTCGATCTTCAGCGCGAGGCACATGGCTGGCTGGCAGTCTATTACTAGCATGGCAACCTCATCGAGGCGCCGCATGCAGATTCGTAGGTGACTAACATTCCTGACTCCTGTCTGATGAAGCACAATTCTCTTTCTTGCTTCATCTCCGAACCCGCCCCTGCTGCTGACACCTCCAATAATCTGGGTACCTCTCCACACCAAATCGCCCAGACAGTGCCAGCTGAACCCAGCATTCCTGTAGCAGGCGGAGCTGGTTTTCGCTCATGACTCACCACTGCTAAGGAACAGCACCACATGTACAGGCGAGAAAAAAATATTTCTCAAAACGCTACCTTCAACTGTAATAGAGGACAATGCACGCCCCGAAATAATGATGTTTCAAAAGTCGTTGTGTTTCAAGTTCAAAACTACACGACAAACCCATTATGTGTGCTAACGCACCGGACAAGACAGCCATCTTGTTGTCCACATCCACTGGAGAGCAAATGAAATTTTCTCATGGGTGTATTTCATCAGAGATGCTCATTGGTCTATGCATTTATTATGCGATCCTAATTCGGTCTTCCCCCCACCCCCACCACCCCACCCCCCACCCCCACCACCCCCTATTAAACGCTGTAAAGATGTGCGCAATTTCTAACACCGTTATGTATATTTTCAATGCGAACGTTCAGTCAAAATGCATTTTCCTACAATATCCAAACGCGAAACGCGCTATCAAACATCATTGCAAATGTCCTGAACATCCACAGCGTTTGAAACTCTAGTAAGCAATCTTCAAATGTCCTAGTGAGATTGTCAGCAAAAAGCCACGCGTATATCTCTCAAGTGAGCGCCTCCACAATAAAAGCGCCATGCTGACCATCGTGATAAGCCTGGATGAACAAGTAGCTGCTAATAATATTTTCCTGAATGCTCCACTGGTGAGTGGGGACAGCTTGGGGCGTCCTGGGCAGACAGAGGCCAGGCAGGAGATAGCCATCACTTCCGCAAGGCTGCTTCTACACAACGTCTCTCCCTCGAGCGGCCACTCTCTCTTTCGCTCTCTCCGCGGCCAGACATCTTCACAGGACAGAGGCGATTCAGGTCCAGCCATGCGGACGTAACACCCTGATCGCCTTCGCACCTAGACGTCTCCCTTCACTCCAGACCGCGCAGTCTCGCCTGCCTTCATTCGCCATTCAATTTATCTTCATTTGGGTCGGGGTGCTGACAGCCATCAGAGACTGAGCATTGGCCCTTCACACGGCCACGGCTTGTAGTCAATGTCCAGACGACAGCGTGGACAATGACCGTTCAGAGAGACGTCCGAGTCCCATTAGCACCGTCAGCTTTCGCACTGCCATCGAGGAACAAACACAGCTATGGCTAACTCCCACCATGGTTCAGGGGGAGGGGGGATGAGGAAGGCGACTGTGGGTTGGAAGGTTTGGATAACAGGGAGTCAACATCGAGATCAAAGATCCCAGGATCTTTGCTAAGATGGAGATTTATTGAGTTCACGACTTCAATACGCCTCCCTGCTTCATCATCCCGATAGCTAAAAGGATGCGATTGGGGATTGGAGAGAGACGACAGAGGCACTTGGTACACAAGGGGTACAGGAGACAAAAAAGCTACTTTGTCATTTCGCTGCTGTGTGTAAATGACGTGCTAATCAAAGGGGTGAATACTGAAAACATACACCAAGAAAATCAGACCGGACACACGGATACCGTGAGTAGCATTGGGTCAGAGGAAAGCTCCATGGACCCACTCGATATGACAGTATGACGGTTGGGCAGGAAAATCAGGCCGGATACACGGAAACCGTGAGTAGCATTGGGTCAGAGGAAAGCTCCATGGACCCACTCAATATGACAGTATGACGGTTGGGCAGGAAATAGATGGAGGTGGAGAGGGAGACGGGCGGGGTTGGCCACGGATGACATGATTCAAACGACAAAGTCTGACAGCACGCAATGATGCCCTGCCTCCATGCTCTGAAAGACAGGGGGATAACTAGTTAAAATAACAATAGCCAGGCGTGCCGGTCTCCTAGCCGTGGGGATCAAGGGACTTGCTCTCACTGCTGGACATCACTGGGCCCAACCAGACGCGCCCCGCTGTTGTGCCAGACAAGGTCCCAGCCATTCAGTACTCCCTTCACTGAACAAACTCATGCAGCTGCTCCGCGCCTAGGGAAGGGGGAGGACAAAAGTCCAAAGACCACAGAGGCGGGAGTGTTGGACGCCCCATCAGAACGATGCCTCGCTATCCGCCTCGATTGGAATCTTGGCAAGGCGGAGCTCTGCCTAGTTAATACATGGCAGATCACGACTCCCATTATAGCGGGAACCCTCCTCCATTCACCCCCAGTTTTCCCGGGCCAGCGAGAAATCACAAGGAACAAGCGGCCGGTTGATGGAATGATTTGTCGATGGAATGATGAAGATGTTGAAAAAGCAGAAATCAGGAAGCAGTTCATCGGCGTCGGGGTGTCACGAGGTTAAGCAAGCTCGCAGTATTCCCCTCACGTGTCTGTCCTGACAGCTTGTTTGTGTGTGAGAAGAACACGAGGAACATGGATCGCCGTTTGAACCCGGTAACCAGTGTGGGCTGACGGGGAGAGAGAGAGAGAGGCATGTCGGCTGAGAACAGGTCTCCTTGAATTTCACTTTGGCTGTCCAGTTATCCTTTAGGCAGCAAAATTCCCGAATTCCACTTCACCACCTTGTTTTCTTTGTCTGGACTGGCGCACTGCCCAGGGAAAGCTGAGCGCGGACTACGGTATTCGGTGTCCACCGCGTGTCCATCAAGATGTTGCCCCAACGAGTGTTCCTTTGGCTTTAGCTGACGCTCTCTCCAACGACAAGTAGAGGCTCATCTACTGTAGGCGTCGCCAATGCGTTATGTACCGGATAAAGATTGCACTTCTTCAGGCATCGCTTGAAAATACACACAAAAAATGTCCTTTAAAAATTGAAGTATTTGTGGTCAAATGTTGTTGCCTCGATTTCAGTTGCCTTGACCATGTCCTTTCTCCGTTCCATGAAAACGAGATGTAACTAGATGTTTGTATCGCTCTACCCTTGCAGAACTTGACTGATTTAAAAACTGACCTGGCACCTTCTAAACATCATTGTTCGGCTCTTCGAATGCTCCCAAAGCCACGTGTTCACATTATCGGCAAGTTGACAAATTCGTTGGATGCAAATAAAGACGGCTGTACAAAAACAAGGCAGGATTTCAAAAATAGCCATTCGGAAAATGCCTCCTCGTTCAACAATAAAGTAAATAACACAGCTTTTTATCGACAAAAGTAGTTCTATTTCGTTCTTTCACCAGCAAAGAAGCAGATGCCAGATAACTACGAAAAGTTACCTGCACCAGACCATAGTTTCACACGACGATCAGAGCGACTAGTTAACAGCACACACTTTCGCCCATTAAAAAGCAATACAAAAGAGACCCGCAGATTTCGCATATCATCGGCTCATGTAAAGCGTGGCCAGAATGTCCCACGACACTCAGTTTCGCTTCGACCTCTGCCAATTCTAGAAATAAAGTCTCATGAGCACAGGTTTTAAGGCCTTCATGAAAACAAAAACTTTACTCTTTCCCGCCAATAGTTCTGTCTTTCACATACTGCAACTACTTGAAAGGAAAACGTAATGAAAAGGAAATGGTTGGTGAAACTAGTGGAGCAGAGGGAAAGAAGAAAGGGAAAGCGATATGGCGGCCATTAAAGGGAGACTAACCGCGAGCAAGAGGACACGCTGACCACACCCAGAGACACCGGACACCATGGTTGATGACCCGCTCCAGGTGGTCTTCACCGCTGCCCAGCCAGCACGCTTTACGGCCGCGTCCCAGATGACGGTCACTGACGGTGGTCTCTAGTACGCCCAGTGTCCACTCTCTCCCCCATTCCCTGAGGCCGCACCTCGCCCTGGTCATGAAAAGATTATGGGCTGGCTTCTCCGTGTCCCTCCCTTTGATGCCGCGCCAAGGCACTTGGCCTACGGCCACCTTCTCGTTAACCCCCGAGAGCAGTGCCACGTGAAGGAGCCACTAAAGGCTCCTTGATATCGTTTGGGGGCAGAAGGAGCAGTGGACCATACTCAGTTACCCACTGTCTTCTACACAGATAGCAGATGTTCAATCAGTGTTTCTTCCAGTCTTCCAGCCGGTCAGACTGATTACGGGGGGTTTTCCGCATTCACGTGAAAACTCACTACAGGATACAGGAATTTCAATAAATACTATCACTTATTAACAGCTAACCTTTGAGTGAAAGAACCGTCAAGGCTGATGGATGGGTGGACGGACGGACGGGAGGGGAGGGGAGGGGAGGGGAGGGGAGGGGAGGAGAGGGGAGGGGAGGGGAGGGGAGGGGAAGGGATGGGAGGAGAGGGGAGGGGAGGGGGGAGGGGGGGAAGGGGGGAAGGGGGGAAGGGGGGAAGGGGGAAGGGGGGAGGGGAGGGGAGGGGAGGGGAGGGGAGGGGGGGGGAGGCGAGGGGAGGGAGGGGAGGGGAGGGGAGGGGAGGGGAGGGTGGGAGGGAGTTAAAAGCCAATAAGCCATTGTAGGCTATGTAAAGCCATTCGCCAAATTATTCGAGCTGGTTAGAATAAGAGCAAGTCAAATCACAATTTCCCCAATTGTTCGCCTCTTTCTAATCGCGTTGGGAGACGAGGTGAGTCTATTCTTACTCCAACCCACAGGAGGGGAATCGCTAAGGTAATTGATGATAATGACGAGGACGACGACGATGATGATGAAGACGACGATGATGATGATGACGACGATGACGACTACGACCACGGCCAATGATGACAGTGGCAGTGTTTACTTGACGGACCTCAGCAGCATGATACACTCGAACACGGTAGGTTGCCGATTAGGTCCCCATCTGGGGTCCAGAAACTTTTTTCTATCAGCTCAAATGTATTGGCGCTGTATAATGAATGTTCTACTGAAGTTAATTCAGTACACTGCAGTAAGCTCATGCCAGAAGAGTTTGAATGGCCATTTCAAACGGTCAGATAAGAAACAAACGAAAACCCCATTGTCAATGTCCTTCAGACGTCAGACAAAAAGGCCATCACGAATTCAGCGAGGCAGTCGCCACAGACGCAAAGGAAGGGAGAGATGGGCGAAGGCGTCAGGTGTTGCCAGCCAAACAGGATGCGGAAACGCGGCCAAGGTGGAGCCAATGGCGGCGCACATCAAAGAAGGGGACGCAGGCCTTTGACTGACGTACGGCATGGTCCCAATCACGGGGCACCTTTTATAGTGTTGATCTCAATGCGGGAAAAAGCACATGCCATCAGAGAGGGGCGACTCAGGGCAGCGGGGAGGGGCCCGGGGGGGTCAGGTTTCGCAATAAAAACAATCACCATGACCTCGGCAGCGGGAATTGAAGGAGGGAAGGGTAGGGTGGGGTTGGGGTAAGCTGGATGTGGATGGAGCCGGGGAAAAGGGGAGAGGGGGAAGTAAGGGCGGTTGGATGTTGGAGTGGTCAGAAAGGGTAGGGGAGGGGGGGGGGGGGGGGGGGGGGCTGAGGGCATGCGAGATGAAGGCAGGGGTGACTGAGGTGCGAAGTGGGTGTAACAATTGGTGCAGGAAAGAAAAAGTGACATAGAGATAGCATGGCCGGATGACGGACTCTGAATTTTGCTGATCGTTTGGGATGCTGGAAATACGTAATAGCTTCAGGCTGACATGAGAAGAGAGAGTGACAAATCCAGGAGAAATATGCCCTAACTGCAGCGAGCGCTGATGGGGACGATTTCAAAGGGAGGAAGAGACGATCAACATGACGGAGGAAACCTTGAAAAACAGACTCAGCAAAGTAATTGGTTTGAGATGGAAATGGAAATAGAGGGGGGTTAGGGTGTTTGAGGGGACGCTGGGACAGGGAGAAGCAGTCGGGACCAAGTTTAAGGCGACCTCTATATATGCCGTGACCCCATCACAGCACAACACGAGGGCATCAGCCGTGCTGTTTTACGATTGCAGGGTGCTCATTAAAGGACAGCAAGAATGTATCTCCTCAGAACATCAGCCTTTCATCCAGGGGACGTTACAGGCCAGACGCACATGACGGCCAGTAAAGAGAGTACAGATGCTCTTGGGCAGAAACCCGGGCGACCTGGCACTGTCCCAACATTCAGTAAAGCAGTGTCGCACTCCGCTCCACGGGCACATAAACCTATCACGGGCGTAGCACCAGATGGCCTGTAAAACGTCCACGAGTCCCAATGCCGTATCATGTGACGCCTTTAAAGACCTTGCCCCGCTCCCTCCGAGACTGGGCAGTGATGGCAGGCAGTCTACAGGTCTAGACGTCCTGACACCTGTGTAAATACCATGAGGACGGTCGCAAACATGGCCTGTAGATCTCCCGAAGACCGAAATATAAGGGACTGCATGCGAAAAGGGGATCCAAACCAAGTTAACAATAATCCTAAACAGACGGACAGCCAGGCAGGCAGGGTAATGCCGAGGAAGGCAGACACGCTGGCAGGCAAGTCGCTTGGCAGCTGGACAGGCGGGCTGGCAGGAACGGGGGGGGGGGGGGAGGGGGGGGGGAGGAGGAGGGGGGGGGGGAAGGGGCAGACCCGCAGTCGGACACGCAGACACACACGTGTACGGATATACAGACAAGAAAAGAACACCGGATTTTCAAGTCCTAACACGGACCTTTACATCAGGGTCGTTCCACTCTGTGTAACACTAGCAAGTGACGCTTCCAAGGAGGCGCGGAAATGAAGATGGGCAGCGGCAAAACAGATGGAGATAGACGAAGCGTTCAAGGAAAAGTCTAAGAAAACAACCTTTTCCCCACGAGACCCACCTCAGCGACCACAAGACCCAAACAGCGACTGCACAAAGCGCGACGTCCGAGTAGCCCCATCTAACCTCACGTTCCTGTTGAACGACACTCGGCGCCTCCACTCACAATGCATCGCAGTGGCCGTGTTTTGCAACGTTGTTGGTAACAGTTGCAACCATGGAATAAAAGGAAGTGAAGGACGGAAGATGGTGTGTCTCTCAATAAATAAACTCTAGTTCCTAGTTACGATGTTATTGGTGACACACTAGACTAACGCAGCTCTCACTAACAAAGGTTCAAACACTCAACCCTCCTGGTAGAGCACTCCCAGGGACCCACAGCAACGTGATCTTTAGGTGAATGAAAAGTGGCAGAGTGCGGCGATCTTGGACACCAATGACCTAATAATTGGAGGATAAAGCCGCTGCTTGCAATCTAGGTAATGCTCGAGGTCCAATTTACGTTCGAGAACTGACCCCCGTGTGATCAACGTCAACTACACGAAGGTAGTGACGTCAAAGCACGAAGATGACGTACAGAGTCCAATTGATCCACATGATGACCACTCACGTGGGTGTCTTGTATTAGTCTCTAAGACGTTTCTAAGGTCACGTAGGCTCGAGAATCTGCCAAGACGTCCTTGACAGAATCGGTCATGCTTATCTGGGAGCAATGGACACGGATCAGCTTTTAGCTAGAGTGTTATATCAAGCTGTTGATAGCTGTCTGCGAGCCCTGGCGTACCAATAAGAGATGGTTTAGAAAGAAAGGCGATATATATTAGATTCAGAGAGAAAGGCGACACATGTTAGAGCAAAGACAATATATATATAGATATAGATAATGTCTTTGGTTAGAGCAATTAACAACGAGGAGTACCTCGTGCATCATAAAAATATATCAAACAGTGGAACTAGCATTAGACGCAGTTTGCTCGGGATAATGTAGAAACTGATCAATCGTGGATGCAAATTCCACAAGGGTATATACATGTACAAGCCTGAGAAATGACAAGGTAAAATTCCTATTATTTTCCATTTGTTTTCATTGATTCCTCCCAACTAAAACAAGAGATGACACTGTCTAAATGACCTCATAAAGACTAATCCATAATTTAATGACGACACTCTAAAAAATAAAAATAACTGACCCAGACTTCCTTTGCTTACACCTCGGAAATGTTACTTTCTATTATCATTGGAAAACCACATCAGCATCGTCGAATACTTTCTGAATAAAAAAAAATTTTCATGATGAAGAGTAGCGCAGAGCTTCCCTTTTAAAGCAATCTCAACGTCGTTGAAGTTCTGTGTGAGATAACCAGTTCATTCTCAATCGAGTAGCGAAGACTGTTGATGCCGGCACATCCATCAGCGAAAACTAATATCCATGGATTTCCCGGGGTAAAATGCCACGTGACGAAGCAAAGCTGTTGTCCAAAATAATCACATACGTAATGATAGAGAAATGGAGACGCAAGAACCCGTCATTCGAATTTTTTTTTGTCTGTCTGTACTGCGTGTGCTCTACAGTGTCAAACAGTAAAGCAGTGAGCGTCATGAAGTTTCTGCCACAACATAGCGTGGGATTGGGTTTTGCAAACAGGCGCAGTTTGCAATCGAGTGGTGCGAAAGCCCTCAACCACAACACAACATTCACAACACCCTCACCGCACACGTGCAGAGGGTTTACGCAGTCACAAGTGCGCCTCCTGTTCGCCATCTGCGTCTGACCGTCACGGGTGTTGTTGAGACAGTCATGCCATTTGGAAAGGCGGGCAGTGCTTACCAAATAGATCAAAAAGAACCGCCCACCAACTATCGGGGCAGGCCCTAATTGACCGCTGTATATTTGTGTGTCGCTGCACAATCAGGTAGCTTTTCAAGCTGCGCTGCCGAGCTGAACTAACCCCGAGTGACGCGACTGAGGCACGGGGAGCATATACCAGCTGAGAAGACTTGAGTCAGAGCAGGTGCACGGCCCACAAACGACCCCACATGGCGCGGTGCAGAGGATCTGAGAGGCGAAAATTGGTGACCTTTCAAGGAATAAACTCTGCAAGTCTCCTACCACTGGCAACCAACAACAATGAGGTCTTTGAAAGCCAGGCAGGAATGCCAGTGACCCACACTGGGGTCTGCCTGCATCTTCGAGAACGAGATTCTTAGGCCTCGGGTAAAAAGGTCATATACCGTTGTATCATCTGACCTACTTCGCCATTTCCTCACAACACGATTTCAATAGGCTCTCAAGAATTTACTCCACAGTGGACTATTCTTGATGAAAAGCGGCGAAGAAATAATTCATGTAATTTGCTGTGATGTATGTATATTAACACTACATGTTTTCCCTACTTGGAAAACAGAGCATTTTCAAAGCGAGTTGACACTCATTACGTGTGAATCTCGTCCCGTTAAAAAAATCCATAATCTCGAAAGCTTTTCTAAGCAAGAAGTCGGAGGTCATTGCCACGAGCTTGTCTGCCTATCTTCCCGAAACCCAGCAAGAAGAAGCCCAAGATGCGGCACATCACTGTAACTTTCAGATTCGATAAAAGCAGATGAAAGTGTATGTGGAAACTGCTTCAGCATATTGCCAAGACTTACCGCAGCCACGTGGCGAAAAGCACACGTAAAACAAGTAAAATGTGATCAAAAGGATTTGCCTCCGATTAAGAAGAATCTCAATACACACAACAACAAATCAATGGCACCCGTATTCAATAAACGGTGGGTGGCAGCATCATTTAAGGAGAGCAGAACCTTAACAGCTGATGAATTAATTCCCTTCCATACTATCACTGTTTCAAAGGGAGGTATGTGCTTCGCAGCTACTGCTAGTGATGCAGGAGAGGGAGAGATGATGAGAGAGAGAGAGAGAGAGAGAGAGAGGGGGGGGGGTGTTGAGAGAGAGAGAGAGAGAGAGAGAGAGAGAGAGAGAGAGAGAGGGGGGGTTGAGAGACAGAGAGAGAGAGAGAGAGAGAGAGAGAGAGAGAGAGAGAGGCTGTGTGTGTGAGAGAGAAAGAGAGAGAGAGAGAGAGAGAGAGAGAGAGAGAGAGAGGCTGAGAGAGAGGCTGTGTGTGTGTGTGAGAAAGAGAGAGAGAGAGAGAGAGAGAGAGAGAGAGAGAGAGAGAGAGAGAGAGAGAGAGAGAGAGAGAGAGAGAGAGGGAAAGAGAGAGAGAGAGAGGAGAGAGAGAGAGAGGGGGGGGGAGAGAGGGGGGGGGGGGAGAGAGAGAGAGAGAGAGGACACTACTGCAAGAGATGCAGGAGAGACAGAGGGTGCGTGCGTGCGTGTGTGTGTGTGTGTGTGTGTGTGTGTGTGTGTGTGTGTGTGTGTGTGTGTGTGTGTGTGTGTGTGTCTGTGTGTGTGTGTGTCTGTGTGTGTGTCTGTGTGTGTGTCGTGTGTGTGTGTGTGTGTGTGTGTGTGTGTGTGTGTGTGTGTGTGTGTGTGTGTGTGTGTGTGTGTGTGTGTGTGTGTGTGTGTGTGTGTGTGTGTGTGTGTGTGTGTGTGTGTGTGTGTGTGTCTGTGTGTGTGTGTGTGTGTGTGTGTGTGTGTGTGTGTGTGTGTGTGTGTGTGTGTGTGTGTGTGTGTGTGTGTGTGTGTGTGACAGAGACAGACACATGGACAGACGGACGGACTGAGGGAGGGACAGACGGAGAGAGGGAGGGACGGACGGACTGACTGACGGAGGAGGACGGTCGAATAAATGTATTATAGGGAATCTGCGCGACATCCAAGAAGCGAATTAGTGTCTACATGTAAATATTTTTCGTATTTTTCATTCGAAATTTGTCTGTGCAATTAGCGCGTGCCTACTACTTTAGCTTTAGTGAAATCGATTGGAATCATGTCTCAGCTACAGCAATCGCGCAGCGTGCCCTCAACTTCCTCTCGATGTCTTCATCCATTATCAACGCAGTTAGGAAATCGACAATCGCTTTTAAAAAAGAAAAAAGCTTCTAAGAGCGCACACTTCCACCAAGGAAACCAAAACTCCTCCTCCATGGCCTGTATACCAAACTCAGGCAGCATGTTCTTCTAGCCAGGCCTGACCCTACGAAGTTTATTTTATTTTAGTGGCTGCAACTAGTGATAACGATTTCTTGAGTGCCGAACGCATACGAGGACATCATCAATAGTCTTCAACTTCGTGATTTGCGTGAAAATGTATCTTTTTGGTCGTAATTCCAAAACGAGATAACAGATAACCTCCAAAATTTAATGGACTGTCCCTTGGATGCAACCCCAACCTTCCACTAATTTTCATCAGGATCCGTGTTTTGCTAACTAATCAACGAACCGAGGAAAATAACATAACCTCCTTGGCGGAGGTACAAAGTAATGAGCCCGCCGCTACCTGGCTGGTTTGAGACGTCCGCATATCACGTGACCAGACGAATTTAGTCGCGCATTTCAGTCTGTAGGGCACTTCAGATAACGGAACAACTACAGAAATGACGAACAGAACATAACACTGACCATGTATCCATAAACGGTCCTGTCTCCTAAGTTTCGGAATTTCTCAGCATTATTTTCATTGTTAAAGATCTGGTGTGCGGTTGTCAACAAAACCAAACACATTTGGTACATTATAAGAACGCACTGTATTCATTATTTCCCCTTGAACACACCAAAGCTACTTGGTGAGCTACAGCAGCGGAGCGGGCACTTCTCTGGCTTCGTCAGAATTCCCTGGAACCAAAGATCCTGGAACCAACAGCGTAACTGGCAGCCTGCAAGGAGGGCAGGGCGGGGTTTGATGGCTGCAGCAGCTGCCTGCAATACGCCCTGTGTCAAGTGGTCTGTGATGCTGATGGCTGCTGATGGAAGACGAGGGCGGTTGATGCAGACGCCTTGGAGAACACAACGCAAGCCTCAAGACACCGCCACAGCAGGAGCCGAGAAGCATTTGAAGCTCAAAGGTAAACGTCTCGTCATAAGTTCGACGCCAAATTACATCGCGCTGCCACTTCAGCAGGCCATCAACTCAAGAGCCTCTCAGGTGGGCAGTACGGCTGAGAGACGGGGAAGTGATCTGAGATTGCGAAAGGAGTCTGGAATTCAGAGAAAATATGAGCAAGACTTGAGAGGCATATAGTTCTTGTGTTAGCATTGTGGTCAATAAACTATTCAAAACGAAAGACTGCTTTTCCCCCACTCCTTGTACTGAATACGTCATGCAACTAAAGAGTTAATGCATATTAAAAAGCGCAAACAGGCTGCTGAAAATGCACAGACCGCGTTAAAAAGACTTTCGTCTATAGAAGCCATACATTTACACAAAAACGAGACCCGTTCACTGCACTGAAAGACTTCTGAACCTTTTGAGGCACATGCCATTTCACAGACGTACGTTTATGTACACAGGTTAACACGCACGTAGACCCACTGGCAGTCACAGGGACACATGCAGTGCAACCAACTGCGCCAGTCGCCCTCGCCTCATCAGCTTCCTTCGCACCCGATAACCCCTCCGAAAACATTTCCTCCTAAAGGGAACAGCAAATTCTGTGTTGTCACATTAACTGGATTTCCACGCGTCAACGGTTCCATTCAGGCAAAACGGCCGTAAAATTCACCATCTTGAACAGGGACTACCTGCGATAAGATGAAAGTGACCAGGGTCCTGCTATTAACCGACGGCCTATCAGGCTCAATAAGGGACGACCAGTGCTTTTTACAGCCCGTCGTTAAGGCGCGATTGGTTATTGGCGTCCCAGCCCACCAACTCAACTACACAAGGCTGCAGCCAATAAAGTCCTCCACGATTATCGGCCCAGAACCAACAGAGAGACCAGGGACGAAGAAGGGGAAGGGAGGGTGGGGGGTGGGGGTTGGGGTTGAAAAGGTCCGGCGAAGGAGGGAGGGAAAGAAGACCCCGCCCCCCCCCCCCCTCCCCCCCCCCCCGCCCTTGCACGGGCCAAGCGGAGGGTGTAAATTGGGGTGTCCCTTGAGGAGCACAAATAAAATTTCCATGAATCGCGTACAGGAAGTCCGTGTCACCTGTAACCGGGGAGCGAGATAGTAGTGCAGCTCTCGGCTGATAATCTCGTGCCCTCCAAACGAGGGTATGGTCGTACGAAGCGGGGATAAATTTTCCCCTGTCACCCTCCGGCTGCCCTTTGCGAGCAAATTTCTCCGCCTGATGAGGAAATTCTAACAAAACCACCCCTCGAAGTGGTGTTAGACGTTGACAAATTGTCAAAGAGAAAAAATAAATGACCCCCCTTTTTTCAGCGCAGGAGTTGAAAGATTGCCAAGGTGCAATTTGTGAATAGCCCCAAGGGTTTTATGTAGATCGCTTCCGCTTCTTTTCAAGTGAAGGAGGAGCGAGGGTAGCGAGAGGTACAAATTGCGCGGCAGGCGTGTACTCGTAGTACTTCGCAGCAATTTACGTCTACTGAGTCAGCCATGCCGCTCGTAAATCAAACCTGAGCAGTGTCGTCGATTGCGAAAAATTCTTGTTTATTTGACATCCGTCAATTCAGGAGACGAAACTTTGTTTTCCTTAGCACTCGACGCTGAAAAAAAAAAACACACACACAAAAACTTGTGGATCGTATGCCACAACTCGAGACGTCAATTTTCGACAACGGCTTTTACAAGGTCGTGCGTTGTGGCGAATTAAAGAGACCAATAATTGTGTGCGTGTGTGTGTGTGTGTGTGTGTGTGTGTGTGTGTGTGTGTGTGTGTGTGTGTGTGTGTGTGTGTGTAAAAGTACTAAATACTGTGATGTTATCGGAAGATATTGGTAACAAAGCAGAATTACAGTTTTTAACAATAGCATATAGTACCCAAAATTTTCTAACTTTCCAAGGCCAAACTGATGAAGAGCTACGCCCGAAACGTTTGTTTGCATACTAAACCTGTGATTCCAAAACCTCCCAGCGTACTCTGTGATCATGATGTGTTCAAACTTTCCGCAATTATTGTGTGTGAAGTAAACATGAGGAAAAAATGTATAAGTTTTCTTCTACTACGAATTACTGAAATATTCAGTATTTGGGGACAGAGCATTAATGAACTCCTTTTTGTTAAAAGGCATATGGTGGTTTTCATCAAATCTTTTCGAGGCATTGAGTTAGACATCCGCAACAACAATGCAAACAGGAGAACAAGTCGTCTAAGGCACTCAAACAACGACCTTGCACTGACAGCAAATCCCAATAGCTTGGGATTTTCACTGATCCCTGGACACAAAAATTTCTTGCGCCGAAATGAATCCAAAAAGATTTGACTTTCTTAGCAAAATACCGCTCTCCAAATGAATTGCCGATACGTAAATTGGACATTGTAAGTGCCCCATTCATGACAAAAGTTCTGTGTAAAGCTACGCCTCCTATTATCACCAGAATCCAGGGGTCGACGAGACACGTTTTCCGCGCCCAAAAGAATTCGCTAGGGCGTGGATCTGCAATCGTCAACAGACCTATTACATCACATCTCGCGTGAAAGAAAAACTCTCATCGCACGCAGCTGTCTGGACACTGCAGAAGACATGGGTCAGGCTGCCGTCAGCCTGCTGTAATAATGCAGTCCAGTCTCTCGGCTCCCTCCAACTCAGCGAGACAAAGGTACGTGTGAAGCAAGCATCCTCTTGGGAAGATAAACTGCAATGCGTAATGCTATGATGACATTTCGCCACGCCGCCGTTCGGGGAATCGAGACTGGAAACAATGCAGCATTCCTCGTATGAAAACTATCAAACTGCCGCGGACGGCCAGCCGGCTTACCGCACCGGGAGCTGCCAAAACAATAACGTCTGTTTCGACTCCAAGGAAAACAGCATCAAGTTCAATAGGCAAACTACAACATTGTCAAACATCTTCCTTATGCATTTTTTCGCAGTTTCTCCCAGAAAATGGACACCCGGGCTATTCTCAGTCCAAACACGGCGTGTTTGGTTGCGGGCCCACTTTCAGCTGTGATCTGTCTCGAGTTTCGTCTCGACCATCCTCGGCAGCACATGTCAGAGGCAGGCAGAGACTCCCAGGGCGGCACCCCTTCTAGATCAACAACTCCCAGACATACATCCCGCGCCTGTCACTAGCAGCTATTCCTCCGCGCTCTCTATCCTTTCCTCCACAGTCTGAACATGCCCCCCATCCCCAACCCCCATCCCCACCCCCCTTCATCTATTTCAGCTTCGCCTCTTCAGAAATTGTTTTATTCTATGACTCCTGGTTATTGTGCCCTTCTTTGAAATTATTCGTGTTTTCAAAATGGTTGCACACTTTGAGACAATTTGTGTTGATTTTTTTTCTCTACTTTCTTGTCGTCACTCTGTGCTTCCGTCTCTTCTTTTTCGTCGTCCTGTTTTCGCTTAAATCATCGCGATATAATGACAACTGCTCACAGATCCTAAAGAGATTCGTTTCTGACGCAACGCCACGATGACAGCCACATACGGCCATTATATAATTCGTTTTTATTTTCTCGTGATAAACGAAATCCAAATGGTTTTCCCAAGAACAAGACTGCTAAGCTGGTAGTTCCATTTTACTTCTTTATTTTCCTTCTCTGTCTGCCATCTATCTACCTGTGGGTTGGGAGTAAGAATAGACCCACCGCGCCTCCCCACGCGATTCGTAAACGGCGAATAAAAAATAGGGAAATCGCTCTCTCTCCCTCCCTCCCTCCCTCCCTTGCTCACAAGTTTACGGCCCATTCATGATCATGGGCGTTGCGTCATCCGCACTTGTTGTAGCCCTTAAAGATTGACCCGACAGAAAAAGACTCGTTTTACAGCACGGCTTTTTCCGACTAAGACTCCCAAGAACTGAGGCGACGATTTAACGTGCGCGCGCGCGTTTAGTGCGTGTGCGCGCGAGTATGTGTTTAGTGCGTGCGTGCACGCGCGTGCTTACATGAATGTGTGTGTCTGTGCGTGCGTGCTTGCGTATAACATTATATAGATTAGTTACGAAATGTTCTCATACAGTTTAGCATGGTGGCCTCAGTTTGATTCTTTTTTCTCCTTCTCATCACCGTCGTCATCACCGTCGTCATCACCGTCGTTGTAGTCGCCTATGTTGTGGTTAAAGTGAATAATGACATGCTTCATATGCTTCACTTCGCAATGTACAGAAGGCAAAGTGGGAAATTTCAAAGGATGAAAACATCATAACAAGGCCTGGCACTACGATCTTTCCAATCCAAGCTGTATTGTACTGTGCTGTATTGTACTGTATTGTATTGTATTGTATTGTATTGTGCTGTTTTATTTCGTTCCATTGTATTGTATCAAAGCTCACTCCACAACACCTAAACATCCCATCCCTACTACATGTACCAGGTTTCTTCGATCTCATCCATACTTCATAATTCTTTGATTTGCTTCTTTCATAAGTCTTATCTCTCTAAACACCCTTATAGCTCACACGATACATCAAAATCCCTCAACATTCCTTATGGCATCCTCTATTGAGTCATAACGCGCAGGATAAAGCTCTTGAAAAGATATCGTCTGTAATCACAAGTCTTGACCCTTGTGGCTAATCCACCCTCCTTGAAAGCTCACATCCACCCGTGGGCACCCAGGGTTTCCACCCGGGGTAGCTGAGAGACCCGGGGTACGTGCGGCCAGTCACCACCGCAAGGCAAGTTATCGGGTACGGTCCTTGGGATGCACTTCACGCCGGGGCAGACGACAGAAGATGCTGCTGACACGTTTATCGAGTCCCAGTCTTTGTGGCTACTCCGGGGCTGGCAACTTGGACACAGGCTGATACATCTCATAGGGGGTAAAGGCACAACGAGAGGCCTGTGCATTCACCAACAGTTCTTAGGCGTTTATCTACTGCAAACAGTTGTATTTGCACAGCACATTCTTCTTCCATTTACTTTCTGGAAAGAAAGAAAGAAAGAAAGAAAGAAAGAAAGAAAGAAAGAAAGAAAGAAAGAAAGAAAGAAAGAAAGAAAGAAAGACAGAAAAAGAAACTGATGGGGAAAACTAGAGGAACAAATGCTCTGTGAATGAACACGAATGTTCACCGGGCATTTTTACTCATATCTCTTCCGCCCTAATTAAGAAGTAGTGCTAACTTGTTAGATTCTTTCTGGAAGAACTGTCATGATGACCTACAGTAGCATCAATGTGTAGAAATGACCCTTTGGCCAAACAATTTCAAATAAAATAACTACATTTGAGTTTTTACCAGCTGGCCCCAAAATGATAAGCGCCTTTTCCTTCATCATTTGCCGCCCCGAAGTTTCAAGTCAGTACATAACGAACAATTCATGATACGATATACAGCATATGCGAATTGATCTCACAAAGGTATTTCGTCCTATCATTCGCCTCCTCCGTACCAAAATCTACACATGACCACTGGTCATTATACAAGTGTGTCGTTGATGAACTTAATGCAACACACATACACACACACACACACACACACACAAACACACACACAAACACACACACACACACACACACACACACACACACACACACAGGCCACAATAAGATATAATTGCACTTGTAGTCGCTGGTCTAGAAAGCATGAACACTATGCATCCGAGCGATCGTAACCTGAGTGACTGCAGTAAGTGTAAAATTTACGAGCAGTCGAACTTGCATTCGAGATCGACGCAGCGGGAAACACTCGTAAAATCGACGTCTCATGGCGGGGTCACAGCCTTGGAAGGCCTTTAAAGTCACATAACGAATGTCTCGTGGCGTGTTGGCGATTTTCTTTGCGTCCTCGAAAACTGCATATCGCGGTGCCTTTGAACTACTGGGCGCTCTCCATGTCTGCGCACCACAGGTGGGTTTCCTGCTTCCCCAGAAACGGTCTGAAGGAAAAGACATGACGACACAAGTAGGCAGCTGCGGTTATCCTGGCCCTCCAGCCCTCACTCCAATGGCAGATACAGGCTGTTCTCAGGCAGACAGCGTCACCTACGTACGGAGTCCTCGGATAAGAAATGTTGTATTGTGTGATAAGGCTATCACGATACTCGTGGATTTCTAGGTGCAACGACTGAGAAAAACAGAAGCAGCGGCAGACTCCAGGGCGAACAAACCACGCGTCATACCCACTGAGTTATATAAAGCAGCTGAATGGTCATATCCCATGGGAGAGGTGACAGTGATTTTTTCACACTGCGGGAAGCTCCAGCATAAAGGACGAGACAGAACATCCAGCGCCAGGACTATGTGTAGAGTGATCATGTATAATCTAAAGAACAGGTTTAATAATCAGCCACCATTAACCAAACGTTTTTGCAGTTCGACCACCACCATTATCACCACCGCCGCCCTCCTCCTCCTCTGTGGGTTGGGGGTAAGAAATGACCCACAGCGTCTACCTACGCGATTCGTTGCAGGCGAATAGATAGAGAAATCGTAACGACTTCCTGTTATTCCAAATGTTCTTCTGACTGCTCGTGATCAATAAATAGCCTACAAAGGCTGATGGGCCGTAGAATTCCATTCTTCCTCCTCCTCCTCCTGTGCTCTCGCTATCTTCTCGTCCCTTCATTTTCTCTTTCCCGCCAACTTTTCACGCGGAGCCGAAGACCACAAAGGGCGGTGAAGGGTGCGAGCGCTTCCACCAAGCCATTGAGACCCAGAGTGAAACGCACAGACAGAAAGCTACCTCCCTCTAGACGGCATCCAAGCAGATCGGAGCCCTCACTTGTCCGCAGCTAATCTCCCATAAACGCTGCTGACCGCTGGACGAGAGCACAACACGTCTTTGGTGCTGGTCAACCAGGCGTGCTGAAGAGCTCCCTAGACGACGGGACGTGGGGAGACTCCTAGCCTTGTCCGGCCACCATCGGTCAACAGTAGTGGTCATAGCCGCCACTGACCAGGTCATCTTTCTCTTTCAATCCCTTCGGCCGGGGCGTTGTCGGAATGTTTTTTGAGGGAAGCGGACAAAGCGGCCGGACAGGCTTTGTCATAACAAGAGGTCATCTTCCGTCCAAGCGCTTGTGCTGTTGACATTGTGGCAGTAAGCGGAGAAGAGCACAAAGAGGAGGATCAACGCTTGGCCAAAAGGCAGGGCTAACGCTCAGGCCCTTCATGTCCAGGTGTTGACATTGGCGGAGTCAGGGGCGATGAAGAGAGGAGTAGATAAAGGTCAGATACAATGTCCCCCACAAAGCGAAAGTGACTGCATTGTGCAGGGGCCAAGATGGAAAACATGAGGAGATTAGCATGCAAATCTCCACACACCACCTATTTTAGTCATGCAGAGAAGATAAATGCGCTGTCAGGCCTGACAGAAAGAGACATCTCATGAAAATAAGCAACGTCCAGCTCAGAGGTCTCACACCTCTAATGGAATGGGGGGAAAGGGATACTCAGAGTAAAAATAAAATCTATTTAAACAAAATACAGTACACTATTAAGTCCAATTGCAAGACTGAATACATGTCTACATTTGATGGAAAAGTTGCAAGGTTAGTTTCTGTTTGTTTTGTTTTTTCAATTCCATTGAGACCTTGAAAAATTCATATTGCGTTTTGCACAAAAGTTGGTCTATTTACAGATAAACAGGGAGCGCTGTGCACTCCATAATTCTGCATGCCCCTACAACTAGCTACTCCAGCTCCACTGACAGTTTCCTACCTGCAGACTACACAGACATTTTGTGTGCGAGTCAGAACTGAGACTACAAAAATATAATACAACACAATGCATCCTCTCTCAAAAACATGCCCAGGGCAATTTTTCCAAATTTTCAAACATAGACGGCCACATCTGCACACAGTAGGTACTTGCACTAACGCGACTGACTTAGGGGACGAAATCGGTTCGAATTTACGATATTTTTTTCCGCGCCGTTTTAGGGTCACCTTACATCGATGCGTGTCTTTTTGTATTTATCCTTGATAACCACTCATATTTGGTACCACTGTAAAGCTCTTTGAATTCTCTACTTGAATATTTTTTCTTTTCTTAACCCTAGATCTATGTTGAAGGAGTCCCAGCAGCGTAAAGTCTTACCTAATGTTTACGGCTAAATAGTTTTGTTCCTATAGGAGGCAACGCGTTTCTAGACGTGGCAACACATTGATCAGGGTCTCATGAACATTTCCTGAACATTTTGTGATTTTACTCGCACCCAAGACAAAGTTATGGGCTCCGGTGATTTTGCTGTCATGTCCGTTTCGCGTTGTGTAGTGGTGGAAGTACTGTTCTGCTAACTTCCGTTCGAGATACGCCACTGTAACTGTTTTTATTTTACAAGCAAATCTTCTCAATCAAAGTAGCTTTGATTAAGATTATTTTAAAAAAATATGTCAACATAATTTAAATCATATTTTACTTGGATTTGTAATATTTTCATGGCAGTTGAACGTGTTTACATAGTGTTCCACTCTGAATCGACAGGGTCTTCGTTGTCATGTCAGTCCCACTTCGTCTCAGAGACTTGAGATCGAGTCTTCATCAAGTTCGAATAATTTCACAGTTGTATGACTTTTGTGGAGTTTTACTATCAAGAACAAAATCCGCAACAATGACACATCATAAATAATTTTTTTATGATTTTAAAAAATATATTTCGATTTCATACGATGTAGGCCTAATTTGCATAAAATATATATTTGCAGCATTTTGAATAGTTAAAGCATTTTTTTTAGGCAGTCCGAAGCAGTATAGAGTGAACTACTTTCCCTGGATAATTCAAGTCAATTGCATGTATTTTAACAAAGTTATAGACAATTTACTTCACCAATCCCCTAAATTCGGTCACAGATTTGTGACGGAGTTTCATTATTAAAAAACACCCATTTTTTCATCTCTTTTCCGCCCATAACTTTTGAACTAGTTAAGATTGAAAAATACTTTTTGTACGACTGTGTTTGTCTCTTGAAGCTCTTTAATTTGAGCCTAAGTTGATTTCATTACATTATGTTTGAAAATTAATGCAAGTGCCTACATACAGCATATGCACCTCAGCATCAAATTAGCCTGGAATTGGGTCTCCCTGTCTACAAAGCAGGCTTCACAGACCTGACAGATGAGACTTTAGTGGTTACCGGTACATACATCAAGGAACAGTTTACATTCCTCTGCAATATGATTAATTACTTAAGAAGATTATTTGATGTATTACAAAAACTACTAGGCACTTGTGTGCAGCCCTTTTGTGCATTATTTTGTGCTGAAATCTAAAGGAGAGCTAAGATATCTAGTTGACAATTGTTTCCTTTTTCCTTCCCTCGGCTTATTTTATTCAAGTTGAAATTCACAGTTGCATCAAGGATCAGTCACTGCAGTGTGCCTTCCCTGCCCTCAGAGGTACAATCTATTATGGTTTTGTTTTCTGGTGTGAAGAGGCAATGTTAAATTCCTAAAATCTCACCTAAAGATGCAACCCTTTCTGCATCAGTTCACGCAATGATTACATCTTTTCCTCGAAATGTTAGTTTCACTTCAGTTTCATTCACTCCATAAAAGACGATCGAGGAGCATGTACTAGGGGGGATAACTGCCTATAAACAGTAACGCAAGACCAGAGTAAGGGGAGACAATTACAAAGTCTCCTCTGAAAAACAATTTCCATGTGAGAAATTGAAATCTCAGTCACTCCAGAATACCCCCGATCATGTCCTCTTCACCACATGAAGTGATAAGTAAAGATACTCGCACCGTTATGCTTCTTTTGATTGAATATAGTGTTCAAACCGTGCCAGGAGTACCTGGCAGACAGCTTGGGACTAAACAAGGGAAGTAACTCCAACTATTGAAATCAGTGGGGAAGTTTACAACACTTAGTCTAGCCCACAAACCCAGGAAATAATCTATGCATGAAAGTAATCTTCACCAAGTATAACACTTTATAAAACTGCAGTACATCATTTCACAGCCATGAGACAACAGCTTGAATAAAAAGAAAAAGAGACAGGTGCACAAAAAAGGACAAAGGGGAACACAGAAGATGTATGTACAGATGAAGCAACTCATAGAATGAAATAGACAAGAGGGCAGACAAGTAGGCACACACACACACACACACACACACACATGCACACACACACACACACACACACACACACACACACACACACACACACACACACACACACACACACACACACACACACACACACACACACACACACACATCTATCTATCTATGGCGTTGCTTCGCGAACGAAGATGAGTCAATGCTGCTGTCCACGTCCACCGCAGACACGTTGGTGGCTGTAGAGGCCGATGCAGGACCGGCAAGTCCGACCACAGCGGCCACAGGGAAAGATCCGGCCAGTGTCTAGCATGACGCCCTCTCGGTTTTTTCTCCTCTGGCGCTTCTCCTTCAGCGTGTCCCTGCGGGAGATCTCCAACACTGCCGTGGCTTTATTGATGGTGTGGCGCCAGGCATCTCTGTCAGCAGCAACGGAGGTCCACTGTCGGGGATCGATGTTGCAGGAGATGAGGATTTTCTTGAGAGAGTCTTTGTATCTCTTTTTCGGGCCCCCCCCCCCCCCCCCCCCCCTCCCCCTCCCCCCCCTGTCACGTCGACCAGTGGAAAACTCACCAAATAGTGCTACCTTGGGCAGGCGGTGGTTTTCCATTCTGGAAACATGGCCTGCCCAGCGCAGCTGAGATCTCAAAAGCATGGTCTCTATGCTGGTGAGTTGAGACCATTCCAAAACTTCCACATTTGTGATTTAGTCGCTCCAGTGTATCTCCAGGATCGTACAAATACAGCGTTGGTGGAAGCATTCCAAGAGCCTCAGGTGTCGGTGGTACAGGACCCAGGATTCACACATACACACACACACAAACACATTCATGCACACAGGCTGGTACGCAGGCAGGTAGGAAAGCAAGTAGGCAAGTAGGCAAGCAGTCAGCGACAGAGTCAGGCAAACTGAATTATTGACATGACCAGGTGACACATAAAATGACTGACCAAAAGACCAACCAACATGACCCATTGACTGACTGACCAACCGGCTGATACACTGACTGACTGAGCCAACACACACACACACACACACACATACTCACACAGACACACACACACACACACACACACACATACACACACACGCAGAATGAGATAGGAAAAAGTTTGCCTTTCTTGGTTGAGAAGTAATTAACCAAATGACAAATCTAACTGTCATTTTACTGTCCTCTGTATGACTTTTTTCTGATAGTGCGCAATGTCCTGTTCTGCTGGTCAGCAAAGTACATCCATCCATCCATCCATCATTCATCCATCCATCCATCCATACATCATTTATCTGACAATCCATCCATCCATTATTATCCATCCAACAATTTATCCATCTATCCATATATATCCATCAAGCAATCCATCTATCCATCCACTTATCCATTGATTCACTCACCTTGTTGACAATTCTATGGGCAAACAGCCAGGGCAGGCTCTCCCTTCGTTTGTGGAAGTTGAGGGTTACCAGGGCATCCACACCAATGGAGAGGTAGTTGTTCATCACTTTGTCCTGTCAAAAGTAAAGCATTTGTTCACAATCCAACTCACCAAGCTTCTGCATTCCAGGATTGATTTTCTATGTGTTTTCAGTGTTCCAACAGAAAGTTCTCAGTCTGTCAAATTCGGGAGGCTCATGGTGCAACACTGTCATCAGGATGCCTTCACATGTATATATAGTTGACTGTAGGGAGAAAGGATAGCCAACACACATATATTTTTTCTTTCTAAATTTTTTAAAAATCAGCCTTCCTTATATATTACATAGTCATCACTACACACAAAACTCAAGTTCATCCCAGAGACCCTCTAAGATTCCACACCTTTATTTTCATAGGTTGCATACCTGCCTGCAACATTTTGTTTTGCAGGGGATACTGACCAATGAGCCCCAAGATCTCACTAATAGACCTTTATAAGAGCAAGTACATGTGGGAAACAAGTCAGCACAGAAAAATTCCAAGGTCATGGTGAACATCGCAAAAAACATCAGTGCCAACATAACCATGACTGATAAGCTTCTGGAGGTGGTGTCAAGCTTCAAAAACTTGGGGGAAAGGTTTGTGGTTTGTTTGTTGTTGTGGTTTTTTTTTTTGGGGGGGGGATTGGGTTGTTGCAATGAGTGTATATGTGTGTGTGTGTGTGTGTGTGTGTGTGTGTGTGTGTGTGTGTCTTTTTTAAACTCATTACTTATTAATTCAGCTAGTGGGTAGATTTACTTACACATGAAAAAACATATTCAGTTTAAGTAATAATAATGAAATACTGCCCTAATACCTTTTTTTCATATCTGAAAATGCATCATGCAAGTTGTAAACCTTGAATAAAAGTTAAACAGCTTTCATAGATATATTGACAGCTCTGTCAGCACCTCTAATGAAGAAAATAAAAATAAGAGTGAGAAAGTGTGTCGTGTGTGTGTGTGTGTGTGTGTGTGAGTGTGTGTATGTGTGTGTGTGTGTGTGTGTGTGTGTGTGTGTGTGTGTGTGTGTGTGTGTGTGTGTGTGTGTATGCACTATCAATATAAACCAAAATTTTCCCAACTTATCTCCACAAGATGGGCACGGTCACAGCAAAACTTTGAGCTGCAACTAAAATTCTATATAAATATTTATTGACAACCATTAACTGCCACGTTTGTGCAGACTTGCCATTTTCTTAATTAATGTAATGGACAAGTGAAATGAATCAGTTGTGGACACAGGCAAGGTGTTATCAATAATACTGCCAACTTGAAAGTACACCACTCATAACAAATGAACCCTGTAACAACATTCATGAAAACAAAGTAACACAAAATAAAAATAAGAAAGAATATGTTTCTCAAATACAACCTGAATTCCCATCTCATTCAGCAGGCTATTCAAGACTAAAGTTTACTTTATTCTTTAATGGATACACTTCAGCTAAATGAAAAGAGAACATTTCAATAAATATTATTAATAATAATGAGTTTCTTTAAATTGTCTACACCTTAATGTTCCACAGAGTTCCACAGAACTCTGTAATTTTTCAGGAGCAACAGAATAGCATCAATCCCAGTTCTCCTCACCTGCACGGTCACCTTTTGCATTCCTGTAGGAATGTAACAAAGCCCTGACATAGGCAAATAGCAGTTTCTTTCTCCCTTGCCACCTCTCCGTACACATTTCCTCAAGGGGTACATAGGTAAAACCATGTGCAGGCAGCAATTGGTTGGAAGTTCCTCCTCTGGTTCAGAATCATCTGAGTCGGTCACAATATGCTTGTTCTCACACTGGCTTAGCAGCTGGATAAGTGAAAAGGAAAAAAAAGTTTCAAACCTCATGAATATCACATATGGGGTTCTCACAGAATCTCTCCAACAAATGTTCAAGAAACACGTCCAGGGAAATTGGAGAAGCCATCTGATTACACACACAGGAGAAACAGCAGTGTCCATGAAGGGTTTGAGTCGAAGATGGGATGAAAAAAATATCTACAACCATGCTCACAACGCAGTCTGCCCTATAGCATTGGATGCCTTATGTCTACCTCCTCAACTGGTCTGCCCAAGTCCATATGACTATTTCCTCCTTGCCACTGGAAGGAATCATATGGAGTCCAGATCAACTTTTTGTCATCAGGTGCATTCCTACTCACCAAATAGTTGGGCACATCTCTTTATCCATGGGCTCCTAGGTGTGGAAGAGACGCTACTTCTGAATAGCTACAAGGCCACAACATGTCTGCTTTGACAGGCAGAGCCACACATGTCCATTCCCATCCCTGCACCATGCTCACACGACTGCCTTTTCAACCCATGACATGTGTTGTCGCTCCCGTCCAAGGATTTTCTGGCACATTTTTTTTCCTGCATTTTTCAACAGCTGCTATCCTTCATAATGGTTCTTCAATACAGGACTCGAGATCACTCTGATGCTCCTTGCTGTCTTTTCTCTTGTGCAGTGTGGCACAGCAAAAATATATAAAGTTGTGCTTACGGTAACCTGACAGACCCTATTCTTTTCTGCCGACCCAATATTTTTTTTCAATATTGGAAAAAAAGATAAGGAAATTGACATAATCAATGAATTGTGTTCTGTTCTATCTTCCCTGCCCTATGAGCACTCAGTCAATTCACTATCTTAGTGAAGAAGAAGAAAAAAATTTCAGCAAAAGAGAAATTGTGACTTCTGTTCAAGTGGTATAAAAAATAACTATTTTTTTTTAATTCTGGCCAACCTACTGACCCTTTATGTATTTTTGCTATGTTACCATAACCACAAATTTTTTTATTATTTTGGCCTAAATGGTTACAAACTCTCTCTCTCTCTCTCTCTCTCTCTCTCTCTCTCTCTCTCTCTCTCTCTCTCTCTCTCTCTCTCTCTCTCTCTCTCTCTCTCTCTCTCTCTCTCTCTCTCTTGCACACACACAAGCACAGGTGCACATGTGTGCGCAATCTCACTTAAGAAAAAAGCTCAAAAGAGAAAAGTCGGTCAATGCAAGCAGAAATCAAGCAATGGATGCAAGGCAACATTTTGAAATGGCAACAAGACAGTGCAAAAATAAAGAACAAAGACTAGCAAATCAAAAAGAAAAAATTGAGTAAAACGTTAGCAATAATTCGTGACAAAGAAAAAAAATTACACCAAAAACAAAACAAAAAGAAAAGACTGTAAACAGGTGCAAAAATTAACGTCAAGTCAACAGCAAATGTCATTGTTAGTGTTGCAACTCTGACCACTGCCTGCAAACTATGTCCATTTCAATGACTTCAGTTGAATCTTACACAGAGAGAGCACAGCAAGAGAAAGAGCTGGTGCACTGGATGACATAACCTCCTTTGTGAAAAATCCTGTCATCCCACACATTTCTTAGGTCTACATTGTCCTGAGGCCTTTCACCTGAGAAAGTCACACAACTCCAGTTCAATTTCACATTCATCTCCCGTCAGATTCAGCATCAGATCATGTACGTCAATTTTCTGCAATATCTTTCTTTGCACAGTTCACCACCATCACAAATGAAAATGGCACACTCAGCACCTTGTCTTCCACAGGGACTTTTCCTGAAAACAGGTTGTGCATGCATACCAACTGGAGAGAGTGTCTGAATTTCTATAAAGTTTCAGCACCATTTCCAAAAAGGATGTCGAAACTGAAAGCCGACATCAAAAGCCTGAACAGGGGAATCTGAAAGAACTTGGCACAGCTGCAGCCCAGACTGCACTTGGCATGTTGGTACGAGTCTAACTCACCTTCCTTGGCATAGGAATGCCAAACTGCTTCTCGTGACTTATTTTCACATTCCACCTGGAAAAAAAGGTCAAACACTTGAAAACGTGCACACACACACACACACACACACACACACACACACACACACACACACACACACACACACACACACACACACACACACACACACACACACACACACTCACACAAAGCAATTATCTTATGACAAGCACATGTAACAAAATGTGTATCCCTTGATTAGAAATGCACAATCAGCTGAACAAAAATGAACAGACAGCTAAGCCTGACTAGTAAGAAGAAGTAAAACTTAAAGGCAGGCAGTGATTTTTACAAAGACCGCAAAGGACTAACTTAAATCTGATGGAAAGAAACTCGTCCTTCATCTATAGCCCTCTGGTTCAGAGTGAAAACATGTGGGAAAACGCATCTCTTGTAGTCCTCCTTATTCTTAATCTTATGCACACTTATGCACACTTATGCAATGACAACATAAAAGGAATGACTAAACAAAATCAATATTTCTCATGTTCATGCAGTGTAAGGGGACAAACATATTAGGCACACACCCAAAAAAGACAGTGGTTAAGGTAACATGGAAAAAAAACCTACGGTTGGTGGTAGGTCAGCCTGAACCCCCCCCCCCCCCCCTCCCCCCCCCCCCCCCCCCCCTCCCCCCCCCTCCCCCCCCCCCCCCCCAACTCTTCTTTTAAATTTTAGACGAGGCCAGATTGAACATAAATTAGAATTTTTTTATGTTTTGCATTTTTTTCTTAAATAGTGGATTCCCCAAGTGCTCATGGGGCTGGGAAGATGGAATAACACACATTTTGTTGACCATTGTCAATTTCTTTCTTCTTCTTCTAGCATGATAAAAAAATGTTTAGGGTCGGAATTAAAAAATAGGGTCAGTTGGGTTACCATAACCACAGCTATTTTGTTGTTTGGCCTTATCTATCATTTGCACAAAGAACTAATGTGTGATATGGCCTTTTATTAAAACCTAGTTGTTCATAATTACACATAAGTTTTCACAAATGACACCAACCTGCCAGGAAAGAGAAAGCAAGCTGAATTACACACAAGTTTCAAAACAGGATACAACCATCTGCTAAAGTAGAAGAAAGAGCTTTGAAATTAATCGAAACATTACTCCATTAAACAAACCTCACCTGTCAAGTTTCACCGGCCTGGCAGTTTCCACAGAGTTCAAAATCTCTTCAATGTCAATGTCACCTGAATGACCTTCACCCCACCCCAAGACTCTGGCAAGGTCATTTCCAGTGCCAAGAGGGAGGATGGCAACCTGAGGCTGTGTCTACAATAGAAAGGATATACATGTGGCAAAGGCATTGGTCTCACAGAACAACTTCTCAATTATAGTCATATGTAATTGTCAAACCGATTCACACGAGCTTCTTCTCTTCCTCCTCCATCTACTT
The DNA here is from genome assembly GCA_034096865.1 of Theodoxus fluviatilis. NCBI lineage: Eukaryota > Metazoa > Mollusca > Gastropoda > Cycloneritida > Neritidae > Theodoxus > Theodoxus fluviatilis. Next base: position 127,353 of record JAWQFJ010017573.1, read on the forward strand.
TTTCTCCTCCTCCTCCTCCTCCTCCTCCTCCTCCCCCCCCCCTCCCCTCCCCCTCCTCCTCCTCCCCCTCCCCCTCCCCTCTCCCCCTCCTCCTCCTCCTCCTCCTCCTCCTCCTCCTCCTCCTCCTCCTCCTCCTCCTCATACTACTACTACTACTTTGTCTATGAAGACAGCAGTATCAACACCCACTGACAGCCACAAGGACTATTGTGTTCTTGCACCTGCAGAAAAGACGCCAAAGCAAAGAGAACCCCTGACCGTGAATGCCCACTGTTTGATCCCTAAGTTGAAGTGATTTGACAGTGCACCTTGCACTGCACCAAAGATGGACAAGGCTCCTTCAACACTGCGTACCTGCAGTTTGAGATCCTCAATGGAGTTAAGGACCCAGCTGATTGTGCCATCCCCACCACAGACCAGCACACGGCAAGTGGTGTCTGGCAGCAGGTGGCACCACTCCAGGGCACTCTGGGGTTGCCTGCCATGCAGGTCCATCACCTAGGCAGAGAAAATCAGAAACTATGATAACAGCAACGGCAAGCAACATCATCATCATATCATTGTCATCTCATTATCATCCCTCTAGACTACCCCATCTCTGTCCTGCCTCTGTCATAACTCTATCTCAAATTCTGCCTCTCAGACTCTTTTTTCCCTGTCTATAGGTCTTTTGTCAATGTGTGTGTGTGTATGTGTGTGTGTGTGTGGGCACGCCCACCTGCCTGCCTGTATCTGTCTCGCTGTCTGTCTCTCTCTGTGTATTTCTGTCTGTCTATGTCTCTCTGTATTTCTCATTTTCTGTCTGTCTGTCTGTCTGTCTGTCTGTCCTCTCTCTCTCTCTCTCTCTCTCTCTCTCTCTCTCTCTCTCTCTCTCTCTCTCTCTCTCTCTCTCTCTCTCTCTCTACCCCCACCATCCATCCCCATTCATCCCCCATCCCATCTCTTCTTTGCCTAACCTCCACCTACCTGTGTGGGGTTGAGGATAGACCGGAATCTCCTAAGAAGAGCTTCGCCCTCATTGCTGCCGCTCTTGCAGTTGGCGATGACAATGAGGGGACTCCAGTTGGGCATCTGAGGCTTGGAGACCGACTTGACAATCAGGTGCTTGCGTCCTCGCAGCCCCACCCACTGCAGTTTGATGCAGTTGGGAGGGATGATGAGGCGGCTGTGGGGGCCAAGGTCACAGACTACAGTCTTGGGTCTGCAGCCCTCGTGGACTGCTCGATGGCACCAGCAGCAACGCAGGTCTGCGAGTTCTGGCTGTACTCCACAGTCCCTGCCACAGACCCAGCATTTCTGGCATAGAGGAAGGTTGCCCCTCACCCAGTGGTGCACTGTGATGTCCTCTTGCGTTGACAAAGGCTTGCAGGGGATGGTCCTGGAGAACGAGGAATTCTTCTTGAGAGCTCTTCCATAAGTAAGGCAAAAAAGTGACAAGATCAGCCTGTATATGATTTGCCTCATTATATATATATATATATATATATATATATATATATATATATATATATATATATATATATATATATATATATATATATATATATATAAAACACCAGCGTAATGACATGTATAAGTGTCAAGATATATTCCTGTGTTAAAGGCTTTCCTTTGTTTTCAAAGCTTGCACAACAAAGTTCCACATGGCAACATGCACATAAAACAACTACACCCTTGAATATCATTATCCAAGCAGTTCAAATGTTTATTTTTGCAAGAATATGACACATATTTGACACAAAACTATGAATCATGTAAGTGTATATTTATATCCATAAGTTCACACACACACACACACACAAACACACACACACACGCACACAGGCACACACACACACGCACACACACACACACACACACACATGTACACCTACGCACAGACACATGCAGACACATACACACACACACACACACACAAACACTTTTCTGTGCATATCCAAACACTTGAAGAGGGTCATTCCCTCTCAAATAAAGCTGATCAACAAGCAAGAAAGCAATTTTGACAACCTTCCTATGAAAACAAAGCTGGTCCAGTAAGACAATTCCACAATTTCAGCTCATGCGACAGATAATCTACATTTTTTTCAACACACACACTTGCATTATCTATGAAACAGTTGATTTTTTAAAAACCATACAGAACTTATCAGTGCAAAATCTCACCCATCTGCTTTCTTCATGTTGGCATCATCGACACAGATTCCACAGGAGTCACACTGGGCACCATGGATGATGGCATTCTTGTCCACGTTGTCATACGTGGGCTGAGAGAAGATATCCACCATGTACCAGCGGTGCCCTTTCTTCACGTCCCGAGCCACCACTTCATAGTGCTTCAGGCGGTGCTGGCGGTACAGTCGCATGATGATCACAAAGACCACAATCAGCACCACCACCACCATCACAGATAAGTATTCAGGCTCCATCTGTGAATTACAAGGGGAAAAGTGACATTTTCCAAAAAGTTACAGATCTATAATAAAGAGAGCGAAGACAGAGAGTAACCAACAAGTAATAGTGCCCAAGCAGTGACATCAAGGTCAGTGCAAGTGAGTAGAGATCAACATGTGGTAAAGCATCATCTGCTTTCCTCTGTCAAAAAGTGTGAAACAAAATACCATTCAGTCTTAATTGAAATAAAACTACTT
>JAWQFJ010017573.1:135000-220000 GCA_034096865.1 Theodoxus fluviatilis
AGTATCAGCCATGTGATGTCAACTATTCAGAAGTAGTAAAAGCAGACTTACACATTCGGCAACAAAAATTAGACCCACCTTCATCGACAGATGCAAAAGCCACGTTCACGTCCTGTCCTCGTATATCTACAGCTTTCACAGGCTGTTGCCAATTCAATTTACTTCCGGTCAATCTCGCAGACCGCTAGTAGGAATAGAATGCATGGTTTTATCCATGCCGTAATCATGATGCATACCCTCAATGTGAGTATACAACGATCGAAATAACGTACTTCACTGGTCTTCTTCAATAAAGATGCATAACGGGAAGTAACTCCTCATCACTTCGATGAAATAAAACATTTTATATTGAAACAATAAAACTACGGGTCAATCAGCTTTCATTTCGATCACGTAGTAGAGCAATGTAAAATTCAATTACCATGACGTCTTAAACTAATCAAACAAAGAGAAAGACAACAAGGTTTTTTCTCACATGCATTGAGCTCTAATAACTCATCAAGTCTCCATTCCTGAGACCCTTCCATCTGAGCAACCAATAAAAGAGACTCTGTAAAGAAGACGCATCCAGACGGAAGTATCGTACATTCTCGCTGTATACATCCCGTGATCAATATCGTCAAAATGGCCGAAGAAAACGAAACTCTGGAGAGCCTTCTCAGTGAGTTGATTTCTTGGCGCTTTCTTGCATTCATTTTTTTTCCATGCAACAAGGTAACAAGCATTTGTTCCTGTTGTGTTCGCTATGGTTGCTTGGTTTTTCTATGGTATTGCCTCCTCTGTACCACCAGCAGATTATCAATCTCATCCCTTTTCCGTCTTCCACGTCCGCTGATCGAGTTTTTGTAGTCTGCTCTTGATGACATTGAGCCGGAACTGAGCATTCCTAGTTGTGGGTTTTTTTTGGTTCTCAAGCTCAATTCTTTTCCCTGTTAAAACTATGCTCATTGCGTCCATTCCCTATCACGGATTCACATAGCTAGCAGTTAGTGCTGTTTCCTAAAACCGTTCCCGTTTCAAGATGCCCTATTCATTTTGATGATTTTCAGTTTTTGGTTTTCCTGCTGTTTTGAAGTTGGGGTGAATCTTGTTTTTTCCCCCTTATACTTAAGCTCCCTTATTTCCAGTTTGCATGCCACTGTTATTCTTGTCTGTGCATACAAAGACCAAAATGGTCAGCCTATCATCCGGCCACAATAAAATTATAAAGCATCAAACCGCACGTTTTATTTGTCATTTTGACTAGTGAATGACATTTGACAGTGACTGCATCTCTCTCTCTCTCTCTCTCTCTCTCTCTCTCTCTCTCTCTCTCTCTCTCTCTCTCTCTCTCTCTCTCTCTCTCTCTCTCTCTCTCTGTACATAGATTAGCTACTGTGTATTTTTTTCTTTTCTAAATTTAATTTTCTGTCCATGTTTTCAGTTCTTTATGAGCAAGGACAATTTGTAAGATAGGCAAAAATGCCTAAAATTTCATCCTTGGTAAATAAAGAATCAATCAATCAATCTCTCTCTCTCTCTCTCTCTCTCTCTCTCTCTCTCTCTCTCTCTCTCTCTCTCTCTCTCTCTCTCTCTCTCTCTCTCTCTCTCTCTCTCTCTCTCTCAAGATCCATCTTACATTAAAGTAGAAATTGTAATCAATTGTATTACCCCCTGTTGTTAACTTGATGAAATAAATTTGCACAATAAATTACAGTCTACATTTTCATTTGTATTGCATTTCTGTTTGTTCCAAGGAGTACTCTATCATAGGAGATGCACCACAGATTTCCAGCTTGTGCTAGCAAAGGCCAGTCTTATCGCTGGTACTACTTGTGTCGCGCCGACTGACCCGCGGATGAATCTTTGCTTAGTTGAAATCAGTATTTTCGATATTGATATGAAGTTTAAAGACCATTAAAACATGATTTTGAAACACGTTTTATTATAATGTGTCACCTGTTTTGTTGATTTGATGATTTTGTTCGTTTAAAACGTGCACTCTGTTATGTAGCGCATGTATCAGGAACCGGAAGTAAGCATTATTGTTGACGGCTGCAGTTTGAATTGACTTGTTTAGATATTGCTTTCTGTGGACTTATGGATACTTAAACAGTGTTTTTTTTCGATGTTTTGATTCTGGGATGTTTGCTACAGATCTTATGTATGTTGTATGGATAGAAAATGGTGAATAAGTAGGGTGTAACGGGAACTACAACAAGTGCCGTGATGCCGCCGAGAGACAGACTTGGATTAATGTACTGCCTCCACGTAAATATTTTGTGTGTGTGTGTGAGAGAGAGAGAGAGAGAGAGAGAGAGAGAGAGAGAGAGAGACGAACGACCGAAGGGAGAGGGAGAGGATTGGGAGAGAGGAGAGGAGAGAGAGAGAGATAGAGAGAGAGAGAGAGAGACGAACGACCGAAGGGAAAGGGAGAGGATTGGGAGAGAGGAGAGGAGGAGAGAGAGAGAGAGAGAGAGAGAGACGAACGACCGAAGGGAGAGGGAGAGGATTGGGAGAGAGGAGAGGAGAGAGAGAGAGAGAGAGAGAGAGAGGGGGGGGGAGAGAGAGAGAGAGAGAGAGGGAGAGAGAGAGACGAACGACCGAAGGGAGAGGATTGGGAGAGAGGAGAGAGAGAGAGAGAGAGAGAGAGAGAGAGAGAGAGAGAGAGAGGACCGACCGAAGGGAGAGGGAGAGGATTGGGAGAGAGGAGAGGAGAGAGAGAGAGAGAGAGAGAGAGAACAACAACGAACAAATGAGTTTATTGTGGGGGCCTCCGGCCCATTACAAGTTACAAGAAATGACAAAATTTGTACATAAGGATGTCACTTCCCAATACCATATCAACCAACGGTGACAATTGCATCTTATAGTAATAAATCTAATTTTCCATCAAGTTTTTGTAGCTGTCGAACATTACCATGGCTTCTGTTCTTCTACGGAATGCCTTGTAAATGTATGTGGCAATACTTCTAATAACAATGACATTATCAGTTGCAAACATGTCAGTAAGGGGTCCACTAAAACTAATTTGTATAAATGGTATTATATATTTACTCCTTAGATCGTAGGTGGCTGGACAATGCAGTAGAAAATGAACTTCGTCTTCTTCCGTTTCCATACATAATGGACATATATTTGGGTATGACGCAGTACTGTATCTATACTTATGATTATATAAATCGCTAATTCCCATTCTGAAGCGTATCCAGGCATCTCGAAATACTTTTTTGTCTAATGCATAAAGGTATGGCTCTATACCACGTTCAAACTTTACTAATTTGTAGAAGGAGTATCTTGTACTTTGCTGCATACAATTTCTCCAGTTGCTGTCGTACCACTCAATCATTCTACATTTAAGTTGTGTCATAAATGTAGTTTCATTTTGGACCATTTGACCATCCCACTCCCTTTTGAAATCATACTTCAACAATAATGTTTTAATACCTGTTGCCCAATTATGTTTCCCATCAACTAAGCCAAGCATAGACATGTACACTTGGTAAGGGTATCTGTCTCGCTCCATTCTAAGTAGTTTTAACCAATATTTCACCGAGCGTAATTTAGCATTTATGTCCAGTGGATACCTCCCTGTATCTCCATAAATCATAACGTTGGGTGTGTTAAAGGCAACATTGAGAAACCACTTCAACATGTACATATGGACAGTTTCAATGCATTTACAGTCATTGGTGCCCCAAATTTCTGATCCGTACAACAGTATAGGCTGAATTTGTGCGTCAAAAATTTTGTACAATATTTCAGGCGTAACAATGGTAAGCTTTCTCAAGGACCTTTGGATCTGAATGGACGCTGCTTTGGCTCTGGTAACTATATCGGATAACATTGTATTTGTACACAACCTGGTAGATAGAGTCACTCCAAGATACTTGTACTGTGCGACAACCTCAAGCCTGGAGTCACCCATCACCCATTTTTCGTGAGCAGCCACATATCCTCCATTTCTAAATATAACAACTTTGGTTTTTTCTATGTTTATCACAAGACCTAGTCTATCAGCAACATTTTTTAGGTTATTGATTTGATTCTGCAGACCAGGCACCGTGTCGGATAGAAGTACAACGTCATCAACGAAAAGCAACAGAAACAGTTCCACGCCATTAGGTTCTAATTGAACCCCATGTTTTCCTTTCGCAATTACTTCACGACTGAGATGTGAAACCAGGAAGGAAAATAATAAAGGAGACATTTTGCAGCCTTGTTTAAGTCCCCGGTGGCAATTAAAGGACCCATGTGCCTGACCCTGGCATCTGATACTGCATTTTACAGTTTTGTATACTGCTTTCAGCATCTGAAGCATTTTACTCCTGACCCCATTACTCTCCAACACTTTCCACAGAGCCTGCCTGTCCACGGTATCAAATGCCTTCTGAAAGTCTACAAATAAGACATACAACTTCTTGTGTCTGTTCAGGTACCTCTGTACAATGTTATTTAACGTGAAAATGTTGTCAATTGTCGAGTAGCCTCTTCTACATCCAGCTTGTTCCTCGCCAATTAGATTATTTTCTTCAGCCCATGTCTGTAGTCTTGCATTCAGAATATGCAGGAATGCTTTGCTGAAGATACTAGTAAGAGAGATTCCTCTATAATTATCGGGGACAGTCGTGGAACCTTTCTTGTGAATCGGTACAATCAGGGAATGGGACCAAAGGTTAGGAAATACACCCTGTTCGAAAATGGAGTTGAATAGCTTGAGTAAGTAAGGCATAAGTATCGATATAGAACATTTCAGCATTTCGCTCATTATGCCGTCAATACCACCGGACTTTTTCGTCTTTAGATGTTTAATGGCATCAGATATTTCAGTCTGAGTTATTTCAGAATTTAATACGCTATCATCAGTGTCAAAAGATAACATGCAGATGTCAATGTTACTCTGTTTCTCACTTTCCCCGAGAGTATAAACATTTTGAAAGTGTTGCACCCAAGTCCCTGGATCGATGCTTGGTAATACACTGAATCTACCGAGGGTTTTAACTTGCTTCCAGAACATCTTGGAATCTCTAATATTGCTAATTAGGTATTTCGTTACCGTTTGTCTGTAGCTGATCTTCTTTGTTCTTATGAGCTGCTTATAATCATTTCTGTGTCTAAGGTAGATAACTTTGTCTTGGTGAGAATGAGAGCGCAAGAAGGTACGCAGGTATCTGCTGGCCAATTTTTTCGCTTCTGCACATTCCCTATCATACCATCTGGCACCAGACACTTGTAAATAAGGTCTGCATTGCCTCTGCATGCACCCAGCGGCATTCACAATACAAGATGTTATGGTTTCGGTAACACTGTTGACATCTATTTCATCACTGATGTCACTCACGTTCTTATTATTCAGAAGCATACACAAATTATTCTTAAAATTATCTACTAAACTGTCATCCCATACAACCTTAGTACAGCCTAAGTTATGTTGACCCTCGCGTAAAGTTCTAGGGATACAACATCGGAAGGACAATTCTAGAAACATGTGTGGTGATAATACAGAGTCACCGATACTGAATGACTCACAATAGGGGATAAGATCACTGGAGACTATGCAATAATCGACAGTACTACAACCGTTGGGAGAAACAAAAGTATAACCATTTGAGTTACTCTCATTCACACAGCCATTTAAGATACATAGTTCAAAACCCACACAAAGTTCAAGCAAGTACTCTCCAAACTCATTAACAATGTCATCAACAGCATATCTAGATTCTTCTACTACGTTTGTAAACACATCATTTATATCATTTGCGAAGTTTGTATTCAAGCAGCCAGTCCTAGCATTGAAGTCGCCGCAAAGTAGCATTGAACAGTCATCATGTAATTCACACACGTCGAGGATACATTTGCATAATATACTTATGCCATTGCTGTGGCCAGTTACTTCATAGTAAGGAGAACTACGTGGTGGGATGTAGACATTAAACATCAAAATGTCTTTGTCTACGCGGCAGAATTCTTTACTGATTTTAAAGATTACGATGTTATCATACTTGCATTCAACAAACTGGAAAAACTTTTCCACTGATCGATGCACTAGGCACACAACACCACCCGACATTCGACCTTGGGTAGAGAGTTTTTTGGCAGGAGAGACAAATGTCACGTAGTCGGGCAGCAAGTAAGACAAGTCTACGGCGTGCACGAAAGTTTCGCATAGACAAGCAAATTGAAATTTCTTTAAGAGAGAAATAAAGTCAGGATCATCTAGTTTTGAAATGAGTCCGTCTATATTCCAAACTAGCAAATTGAAAGTGAGGGTGGGACTATGAGTAGAAGCATTCACGTTACCCGTTTCGGTGACAGAGCTTCGGCCGAGAGAGAGAGAGAGAGAGAGAGAGAGAGAGAGAGATGGTGTTAAGTTGGTTGCGTCAAATAGTGATGGTGTTAGACCTAAAGGAGCTTAACACAATAATTTTTTCCCAATGGAAGGTTCACAGTCTAATTTCCAGACACTCCATCCAACTGATTCGTATCGAAATCAGAATTTTGTTTTAACCATAGATTTAGTTGTGACTATTGAATTCGCCCATAAAACAATGCAAGTAAAAGTAATAGCTCTATATGGCGATGTCACTCAATTCTCGATCTCAAACCACTGTATATATCACTTTTCACACTTCACTACCACACAACACACTACCACACATTCTCTCTCTCTCTCTCTCTCTCTCTCTCTCTCTCTCTCTCTCTCTCTCTCTCTCTCTCTCACCCACCCACCCCCACCCTTTCATACCCTATGGGTGACTTGATCAATCATTCGCTGGTAGATGACAAATTGAGAAACAGGCGGATACGACACATAAGATCAGATACCAGGATTATTTTTTATCTCCTAGGAAAATTCCAACCCGATGCTTTTAAAGTGTGTGTCATTGCGGAAAGGTCCATGTGTGTTAGTGTATTTTTCAGTGTGATTGTGATTTTGGTCCTTGGATGTAAAAGTGCTTGTTAATTTTATGCTCACTTGAAATAGACCTTCCTTGACCCTCCCACAACCCTGCACCCCTACTAACAACTGCTATTTAAGTTGTGAATGACTAGAGACTTTATTCTGTCTCTCTCCTTGTTTATGTATTGCATTTCTGTCTACTGCCCCCTCTCACACACACTATCTCACAGTCACACACATTCTTTCTCTCACAGATACACACATAGTATACACACTTTCTGTCTCTCTCTCCCTCTTTCTGTCTGGCTGGCTGTGTGTTCGACTCTCATTCTTCAGTCTCTTGTCCTCTCTCGCTCTCTCATTCCCTCTCTCTGTTGTTGTTTAAAAATAATAAAATTTTTATGCAATGCAATTTGCTCGGTGCTGCATTTTTATTAGGATTTGTTGGATAAACAGAATCACATCTAGATTTCTAGGCCATGTTTGACTGCTTTCCATTTTTTTACTGGGCGTCTCCGTTTGACAGTGCTGCAGGTGTGGCATTGAAAATCTAATTTTAAATTTGAACTTTAAAAAACAAACTTAAATGTTAGTTTTAGATCCATTTTACTCATTTAATCTTATTTATGTTAATGAGAATAGTATTTTGTTGAATGTATGTTGGTCATTCAGTCCTTTTAACTGATAAACATGCAAGAAAGTGATCATTCACTTCAGTCAAGTGTTAATAGAGGTTTTAATGCACATCTGGCAGTGGGTTTTTTTTCTAATGGGAGGGGGAAAAAGCACCAAAATGACTTTCTTTATTAGCAAAATGTCTCCCTATAAGTACAAAATCAGAAAACTGCTTGTTTATGTTAACCATGATAGTATACTGTTATCAGTATGATGGCCTTTGCTAGCTCAGGCTGGAAATCTGTGGTGCATCTCCTTCTGATATAGTACTCCTTGGTTTGTTCATAAGATTTTTATATGTGTGTTCCTTGCAATGTTATTCTTGCTCTCTCTTATCTTAGCACGTGAGGGTTTCATAGGTGTTTGTTAGAAGCATCTGGTAATGTTATCTGACATTGCAGACAAGGCTACTAATCCTGCTCTTCGGGAGGAGGACCGTGAGGCTATATCAGCCTTCTGTGACCAAATCAACAAAGAGTTGGAGGGTCCTCAAATAGCTGTCCGCCTTCTTGCTCACAAAATCCAGTCCCCTCAAGAACGAGAAGCTATATTTGCACTAGCAGTAAGTATTGTTGATCTTTGAAAAAGCCCAGTTGCAATTGTCCCCCTCTCCCCCTCCCCCACCCCCCACCCCCCAAAATAAATTGTGGTTACCGTAACTCTACTAACTCTTCCCCATGTGGGTTGGGGTTAAGAATTGACCTACTGTGTCTCACTGAGGCAAATAACAAGGGAAATTGTGACTTAATTTGTTCTTATTCTAACCATCTTGTGTTTTTTCGTTGGGGGTGGGGTGGGGGAAGAAATCAAACATAAGCAATGAACTGCATACTGTCCTAACATCCCTATGAGCACAATTTAAGTATTTAAAAAGTTATATATGCTATTGCCTTCTTATGACCTAAGCAATGTGCAACAGTGTGATAAACCTCTTTTGTTTGTTTGGTTGACTTTTTGCTCCTTTCCGTGTGGAAGCTCCACTGTCTGTGTATATCAGTGTACTTGTTAATGTTTCCCAATTGATTTTCAGACCTTGGAGAATTGTGTCAAGAACTGTGGAAGGTACTTTCATCAAGAAATTGGAAAATTTAGATTTCTCAATGAAATCATCAAAGTGGTCTCTCCTAAAGTAAGTCAGTATATGTCTGTCTGTCTTGTCTGTCTGTCTGTCTGTCTGTGTGTGTGTGTGTGTGTGTGTGTGTGTCTGTCTGTCTGTCTGTCTGTCTGTGTGTGTGTCTGTCTGTCTGTCTGTTTGTCTGTCTGTCTCTGTCTGTGTGTCTGTCTCGCTGTCTGATGGACAGACTGTCTGTCTGTCTGTCTGGTGGACTGACTGACTGACTGATTGACTGTCTGTCTGTCTGTCTGTCTGTCTGTCTGTCTGTCTGACTGACTGACTGACTGACTGACTGACTCTCTCTCTCTCTCTTTCCCCCTACCCCCCACCCCCAGCCTTTAGTGTAACATGCATACAAAGCCCATTAATATTCCCCTCATCAGCTTGAGCGCCTTTCTGCAGGGCTTTTGCCACATTAGGGCCTGTGCCAGTAGTGCGGCCAGGGGCAGCTCCGAGCGGCCAAAGGAGCTACATGGGGACATTGGGACAGGATCCAATTCTTCAGACCTGACTGTGCTTTATAACCATCCTTGAATGTGTACATGTGTACATGTATATACACGCACCGTGTAAGACCAAAGAAATATATTGTTATGGTTTCAGAAACGCAACCAACCCTTTTTTTCTGAGCACTATAAACTTTTTTAAGTGTGAAAAATAAACAGTAGCTTCCCCATCCACACAAAGCACCAATTGCATAAAAAAACATCCTTCTCCAGAAAACTAAACCTGTGCACATAGGTTTGGAGTCTGCAAGAATGATCAGGACATGCCCAGAGTGGTTCACTGTACTGAACATTTTTGGGGACATAAATCCTGATGCAGGAAAAGATGTCAAGTCAATTGCCATGGTGGTTCCATGCCAATGTTGGAAATTTTAGAGTTAGACTGCGCCATTCTACTCCATGATTTAAAAGACCTGGGAGTGAGGTCTCTGCACTTCGAATGTGCACCTGCTGAACATAATATTTCATAAAACATCCACATAGACACACACACACACACACACACGATTATGCACAATCTCAATATGGCCTCCTTTTTTCTTTTTTTTATAGATCAGGCCTACCTATTTAGAGGCATAGATGACTAAACATCACATAAATCAAAATAATACTCACTTATAAGTAAATACTTACTTGATAGAAGTATTACTGTTAGGTGCATTTTTACTGGTTGTCATGTATGTATCTGTTTTCTCATTTTTCTTTGATGTCCTCGGCCTTTTTGGAGAGAATTCCTACAATAGTTCTCACACCATTTGTCAGTTTATGAGTTTTTGAGCCTCTCTGCCCTTGGTCTCTCTTCAGTATCTGGGCTCGAGGACGACAGACCGAGTGAAGAAGCGATGTATAGAGCTCCTCTACAGCTGGCATCTGGGCCTGAAGCATGAGACCAAAATCACAGAGGCCTACACAATGCTGAAAACACAAGGAATAGTGAAGGAGGACCCCACGTACATTGACAAGGTAAGGCATGAATGCCTCATGCATCATGGTCCAGGGCAGCATGACACACCCTCATAGGAAGTTTGAGTGTCAGTACACATGGATGGATGTACAAAGGACAAATGGACAGACAGACAAAGGCCAACAATGACAGGGCATAAGCCTACCAGTACAAAGGTGCATTTTGTGGATTTACAGCTTAGTCTTTACAGTGAGCATTAGCAAAAAAAATTTTTTTCCAAGATGATAATCATTTTTATAAATGTGCTCAAGCAAGAGCATACACACACACACACACACACACACACACACACACACATTCAGATTGTGATTATCAACTTCTCATTGTGGACTCAACATTATGCTATTTTGATCTGACACACATTGATTTCTCTGTTGCAGTGTTAGATATCCATGTTCAGTTTTGCTACAAATGAATGTCTCTCTCAGAGTTTGTTACAACTGAACCACTAAATCAGCATAGCCTCTCATGATATTGAAATATTTAAAGTATCATTCAAATTGGGCATGACTGATACAATTTTCTAGAAGTTTGACTGATTCTGTTCACTGAATATATGAATGTGTCTAAGCCAGCTTGTACAGACTTGTTTTAATTAACTCATTGAAGACGGCGCTATTTTTAGCTTGTATTGACTGAAGACGAATGTTTTTGGGCATTTTTACAAAAATTGCTGAAAAAATACTAATCAAGCAATGGAAAAACTGTTGCCATCATTAGAAAGCTCTTTGTCTCCTTTATCCTCGTAGATCAATGTCATTCTCTCATTATTTTTACTTTAAATATAGTATTGCAGCAAAGAAGGGTACCGTCTGGCAAAAAAAATAAAAAAATTTACATGACCCCATGGACTCCCTTATTGCATACAGCACTCTAATTCCTCCAAGTAAGATATAACAGGAAGAGTCATTGTAATGATAACACAACTCACTGAGGTAAACAGAACACAAATGTATTCTACTATTGGAATGTACATGGATAGAAAAGCAGGATTCACAAACCAAAAATTTTTACGGAGACGAATCAGAGTAACACCTAACCATGCATCTTAGTGCTATTCAGCATGACATTCAAAAGCAAGTTTGTCTTCAGTGAGGCCTCCTAGAGTCATCACACCATATCTCAAGGTGGATCCCTCATGGAAATAGCTAAATAGGATGTAAAAAAAGAACTCAAACGCAAGACTTCAAGACTACTAATACCATACTAGTCCTACCAAATAGCAATTGAATTTCACTAGCTGCTTCTTCTGTGACCATTGACACCTATGCATCATAGTGCTCCACTGTATGATAGATGCCAAAGCAAGGATATGTACAGAGAGGTCTCTTGCATTCAGCACACTGGAATTGTGTCACTTTTCTGTCACTTTTCTGCTCTTTCCATGTGGAACCTGCCTTGATACTCCTGGCATAGCATACAATGCATGCCCTTTGAGTCCTAGACTTCCCCTCTCCAGCTGGAATAGGTTCAGGGAAGTGTTTGGACTGTTTGAATGCCAGCCTGTGAGTTGCCTGAAGACCTGAAGGCCCAGGGGTGGCTTCCTCTGCAGCTGCCTGTACTTGACCCGCAGCCAGAGCAGTGATGACTGAGACGACAACATCTCTCAGTTTCAGTGGATGCTTCCCCTGTGACCGCTGGTGCTTGTTGAACAGACAGTGGGCCTGCACCATGACCAGGGTCAGCAGGTGGAAGCAGAGCTTCTTCCACCACTTCACAGTCTGTCTGTGAAGTGGCATGTACGCAACCATCTGGTCACTGCGGTCCACCCCAGACATGTTTTGGGTGTAAACAACCACAGCAGAGGGCTTCATCTTTCTCTCACTAAGAGATGTCACCTCCACCATGTTGGGCAGGTGTTCAGTGGTGAGGAGGCATACATCACGTTTGTCCCTCCATGGAAGGGCAAGAACCTTCTTCTTTCTTCTGAAATCTACATCTCCTTTCTTCATCTTTCCAGAGAAGAGATCTTTGGGCAAGCCAACACGATTGGCTCGAACAGTGCCAACAACCCCAGTGTTCTCCTCAGACATGCTAAAGCAGAGTGCTGGATTGCAATAATAATTATCCACATACAAAACATGACCCTTTTCCTTCAGAGGTTCCATGAGCCTGTGGCAGACATCATAGGGTGTATTGCTGAGACAGGCATACGGCACATCACCTCCAAGTCCCAGACATGGCCACTGCCGTTCTCACACAGTTGGTACAGTTTGAACCCCCACCTTGTGGGCTTGTCCCTCATGTAGACACGAAAGACTGACCTTCCTCTCCAGGGACACATGACTTCATCGATGCACACTTTCTGGCCAGGAAGGTAGACATTTTTGAATGTCTGAAAATACATAAACATCATCATAAGCAAAATACTAAATCAGGCTTGGTAATCACAAACAATGGAGAATGTACACAGTTACTCAAAAGATGAAGCATTTTGTCAATTAAAATGTCCATAAATGAATCTACACAAGTTTGCATTCTGAACAAAAGTACTCTATAAAAGAGACATTGCAGTATCAACGAAGTGTTGTCACACACCTGGTACAGCTACTTTGCCTGACTTGGCAAATCATTGGTGCAGGCTTACATTGAATACAATATCAAACACAAACTAGAGCAGTCCCTCATAGCAGCATGTAAAGGTACTGCAAAACAACACTTACCTGTCTCAGATGATCGACCAGTGGCCGCACTTTTGTGTAGAGGGTCGTGACCAGGCTGGCCTCTTGCCACATAGGTCCTGTTGTCGTTCTGGTGGAAGAACCCAAGAATTGCTCGAAAGCAATCTCGGGGCAGCAGGGAGGCAGCAAATGGTGAGTAGAGGCAGGGCACCCTTGTCCAGTAGTCTGACAGTAGAGGCTTCACCATGATCCCCATGTGGAGCAGGATGATGAGGAAATTGAGGAATTCGCTCTTGGTGGCAGCCTTCCAGGTGTTGTAGACAGAGCGTGGTGAAAGGACACGCCCACTCTGCTTCACGCTTGCAATCACAGATGATGCATACCTGTTGGTTTCTGCTTTCATGTTATCCAAGATGGTAGTGGGAAGAAGGAGCTGGTAAGATTGCACAGGCTTTGCATCAGCTGGCATGTCAGATTGTAGGCCTGTTGTTGCAGAGAACGTACGCTTGCAGGGGAAGTCGGTCAGATTTCGCACCCACTCAGTGTTGTAAATGGGCGGTTCCTGTTCACTTTCACCAGCAGATTCCACATCCTGCTCAGTCACAGGCACATCTAGAGTCATTTCTTCTTCTTGTTCCTCTTGTGCTGATGAAACACCAGAAGCCTGGAGACCACTAGGGCCAGCTGTTGGCTCTGGCGTACTTCGGTTGGAGGGAGGCCGACTTGCTCAGCTGACAACATGTACGGATCAGTTTCCGAATCCGATTCTTCGGTCAGCAGTTCCTGGACTATATCTAGAATCTGCTTCTCTAAAATGGCATCTTCTTCATCTTTGTCCTCTTTGGAAAAAAGGAGCACATCGTCCTCCTCATCCGATCCTTCCTCCATAGCGATTTCCACAAAATCCTCGTCATCGTCCTGCTGCGACGCAATTGCGATTTAGCCTTGAAATAGCCCCCTTGCCACATGTATAAACAAAGTCTGGCAGTGCATTATCCTCTTCAAATTCAGAGACACAGACGATCTACAATGTTCCTCACTATCTTATAAGAGAACTAGACTACCTCGATTGGTTAAGAGCCCCTCACAACACGCACAAGAAATTTACATAAGCACCGCATCATATGATGCGGTGCGTCGTCAACCGTTGCTCACCTCACCGCAGGGGCGACGGACGGGGGGGGGGGGGGGTCTGGGGTTTCCAGAAACACACACACACACACCCCAACAGCAAAAAATAAAAAAGTTTTACTTTGAGTGTCAATTTTTGGGGTATTCTTCAGTAACAAAATCTGCTGCCTGAAACTGGCAATGATCATCATCAGAATGCACCAGATTGCACCATTTTGCATCCTGGTTTTCAAAATTGTCCGGGGGAACATGGCCCCGGACCCCCCCCCCCCCCCTTCCTCCTAAAAAAAGTTTGGAAACTCCCCCCAAAAATGAACTGATCCACCCCTGCACCGCATCATATGATGAGATTCGTCGTCATTGAGTTAAGATGAATGTGAAATGGAACAACAAAAGCTGACAAGACACAGAAGGAAACTCATGGAAGTTGTGTATGAAAGCTGTCACTGTAGGACTTTTCTGACTGGTTGCTGCCCCTGAGGGGTGGGGAGTAGAATGGACCCGCCATGCTGCCCCTGAGGGGTGGGGAGTAGAATGGACCCGCCATGCTGCCCCTGAGGGGTGGGGAGTAGAATGGACCCGCCATGCTGCCCCTGAGGGGTGGGGAGTAGAATGGACCCGCCATGCTGCCCCTGAGGGGTGGGGAGTAGAATGGACCCGCCATGCTGCCTCTGAGGGGTGGGGAGTAGAATGGACCCGCCATGTCTCCCTGTGCAATTAGTAAAATGTAAACTACTTGTACTTGGGAAATCAAAATCTGACTTGCTTTCACTGTAGTCACCTCTAGTGGTTTTCATGATCACATGATCAATGGCCTTAAGTAGCCTACAAAGGCTAATAGGTTGTAAAAATCCATTCATTCATTCATTCATTCATTCATTCATTCATTCATTCATTCATTCATTCATTCATTCATTCTCACTGGTTTCAGACACTTAATATCCCCCCTCCAAAGCCCAGACTTGCAAGCTTTGAAGATGAAGAGAAAGCTAAGGTATGTATGTCAAATATAAAATTATTTCCTTAAGAAATTTCAGTCCTGACTATGGAAAAATACCATATGTAATTATGATGAAAGCATCACAAGGTATGCGTTGAAATACATTCTTTTGCAGTTTGATGATGATTATTAATGCTGCAATATAGCAGCATAAATGATTGAATATTGTTGCTGTGTTTTCACAGACATTAGCTCGCCTGCTGAAAAGCAAAAACCCTGAAGATTTACAAGCAGCCAATAGATTAATCAAGAACATGGTCAAAGAGGTGAGCACTGTCTGCTTTTATTGTGGATTGTTGTCAGTATCACTATCACTGTCAGTGTGTTGTTGGCTAGGGGGTCTTCTGGAGAAAGAAGGGTTTTTTGTATTTCGGGTGGGGGGTTTGTGGGGGGGTGGAGGGAATATTTTTTTTGGTCTAATCTCTTCAAATGACTTCTGGGAGTTTGTATTAACTCTCAGGCTGTTTCATTACTTGAAAATGAATTCAGCTGTTATCATGCTATGTCAAATAAAGTAGTTTCTATGTACATGGAAATAAATCTGTTTTTGGATCAGCCACAAACATTATTATTGTTCATCAACACTAATACTTGTGGACGCTCCAAAGTTTCAATACCCACATCACCTGTTAATAGCCCCACTTTGACTGCATCATCTTGGAATACATATTGGTTTATCATCTCTTGTCAAGGAATTTAAGATTCAGGTGATGCCATCTTGAAAATCATTCCGACCCTTTCCCACATCTCGGACCACTTCCATTTTTTTTCTCCAGGTCATTGGGCCCACTGTTAGGTTATCTGAAGCACTTTCAGTAAGTCTGTGCTTTGTGCACAGTGAAAGAGATGGTGATGCCCTGGTTTGTACCCACAGGATGCAGAGAGGAGTGAGAAGGTATCGAGGCGCATCAATGAACTGGCCCACATCAACAACCAGGTGAAGCTGCTGGATGAGATGGTGGCACACTACAGCCCCAGCTCATCATCAGCTGCAGACAAGGAGATGATGAAAGTGAGATGTCCTGTGATTTTCAAAGTGATGATGAGTCAGTCCACTATTTCCAACCCTCCCTGCTTCAAATCTCCATTGTCTTCTGTCTTCCTTTCTTGTTTTCCCTCTTGGTTCCTTTTCTATACTTCTCACATTACCCCTCATCCACTCCTTTTTCAGGAAAGGAAAAAAGAAGTATATATATTTGTCTGTAGGAGGAGTCTCTGAGAATAATACATCAGTTTCATATACATGTCTGCACTGTCATTTATAAAGATATCTTGTTTTTCCTTCTACCTTAGATTTGAGCTATTGAGCAAGGGAATTACTAGGGATGCCGGATTGTAGTGTATGTCTTTAGATCATGGGTGGGGTTTTTTAATGAACGATTTGTGACTTCATACAATGCCTTACATTGGTTTGCTCTTCTGTAATGTGGTGTACAGTTTTTGAGTAGGTTTTTAGAAGTGTATGCGTTGACATGGTTACCACAACCTGTTGCTTTCAGTGTGCTGTTTCACTGGTGACTGAGTTCTTTGCAGGAATTGTGCGAAAGCCTGGAAAAACTTAGGCCCAACCTTTTCCGGTTGGCCAGCGATGCTGATGACAAGGATGGAGACAGCCTAAGTAAGTGCTCAGATGACAGCTTTGAAGAGGTGTGTGTTTGTCATTATAAGAGGAAAATGTCTAACTAGATATAGATGAATAGTGTAGTTCAGTATGACTAATTATCTGTGTAATCCCAAACCTGTGAGTGATTGTATTCTGTGATTATTTACAGTTAGCATCAGTATGAATGCTGTTTTTAGGATAATATTAGATAAAAGTATTCATTCCTTTGTTGACTGTTTCGTGCTCTGTGTGATTTTCTAAGCTACATACGTGAACATAATCCTTGGCTGACTACTGATTCAGACATCTGACTCGAAACTTAGAGATGTTGCAACTGTTGTAAGCGTTCCTTTTGTAAAAAAACTAGCAACTTATTACATGAAGTTATGAAGATGTATTTGCAGTGTAACACAGTTGTTACCAACTGCTTGTTTCTACCTAACTGCAATGTGGTACACTGCTGCCAAAACTACAATGACCACAAGTATTGCTTGGAAATGTAAGAATCCCTGGTTTGATGCAGAATATTTGTTTTGTCTTTGGGAATCAGGTGGTCTATCTTGACATATTCTGCAATGCAGCATTTCATTATAGATGAAATTCTGCAGACCAATGATGCCGTGATGAAATCTATGACCATGTTCAAGAGGACAGTGGAAGGTGTTACCACTGACGAAAATGGAATGACCCTGGCTAAAGATGGAACAACGGGTAAGTGAGGGAAGGTGTTGCAACAATCATGACTGTTTGAAATTTTGTGGTTTAGTTCTCAATTTACATTATTTGAAGAAACAAAAAAGATTTTTCTCTTACCAGTCATGTGATTGCTGCCCAACAAGCTTGTGTTGATAATGATGACTTTTGTATTGTGAATATTTTAGATCTGTGAACTTTTGTAGTGGTTGTGGGAAGGAGTATGCAGTAACTTGTAAACATTTCAAGTACCCTTTAGATATTACCCATGAATACGTGTGAAGGAGAAAGCTGCTCTATTAACTTCTTAATATCATTAAGAAAAAGTGCTTGGATAGTTGTAATATTTATATTGTATGACAAGTTTATATTTTTATGCCTTTGGTATATTTTTGTGATAGAAAAATGAACCATGATATTTCATAGAAATCTTCAGACTTTTTTTTCCTCGTGCAGATGTGTCTGCCTTGCTGGACCTGAACTTTGACCCCTCGCCAGGGAGGGTTGAGGGAGCTGCAGCCTCCTCTGCTGTTCTGAATGAGGAGTTCCAGACATTGGGTAGGCCTCCATTTTGTCCCTGCCGTGTCCCCCAGGGAGGGTGGAGAGGAAGAAAGGACCTCCATCCCATGTCTCACTACAAAATCCATGAAAGGCCAATGACTGGAGAAATACCCTCTTGAATTGCTCATGCCCCAACCTTCATCAGTGATTGAGGCAGTCAAAGGCATTACATAGCCTACTGATGATGTTGGGTTATTAAGTCTCATCTGTACGTCCAACCATTCATCCATCCATCTATGCATGCATCCATTCAACCATCCACCCACTCACCCACCCATCTACTCATTCATCCATCCATCCATCCATCTATCCATCCATCCATCCATCCATCCATCCATCTATCTATCCATTCATCCATCCATCCATCCATCCATCAATCCATGCACCCATTCATGCATCCATTCAACCATCCATCCATCCTTTCAACCAACCACCCACCCACCCATTCATCCATCCATCTATGCATGCATCCATTCAACCATCCACCCACTCACCCACCCATCTATCCATCCACCCACTCACCAACCCATCCATCCATCCATTCAACCAACCACCCACCCACCCACCCACCCGTTCATCCATCCATCCATTTATCAATTTATCCATCCGTTTATCTCCCTGTGGGTAGAGGGTATGAGAAGACACACTGTGCCACCCTACACAATTCATGAAAGGCAATTACTTGGGAAACTCAAACCAACTCTTGTGATTTTTATTATCAATGCCTTGTGAAGCCTACAAAAGAGTGATAAGCTGTAAAGCCTCACTCATTCATTAATGCATTCATTCATTCCATCCATCCCAGCAGTACCTAGCCTTTTCTACATGAGCAGTTACGCGTGCTGGGAGACCTCTGCTTTATTCTTATGATTTGAATGCTATGTTTGTGAATGACCAGTTCCATTAACTTGGTCGCCACTGCACCAGTTACCATTGTGTGACCAAATCCTCACCTCTGCAGTTGTCCCCTTGTCTGTCATCCACACTGTCCCCAGAGTTGCCTGTTATAGTTCTTGATTACAAGTACCAGGGCTCATCTGATCCCCGTGCCAATCAGGTGTGGCATATTTGAGTGCCAGCTGTCACACTTACTGCAGCTGTGCTCTGTGGTGTTTGATTACCTGTGTCCCTGTGACAACATGGCTCAGTGTCTCCCAGTCTCCATCTCTAGCTTCAGTGGCATTTTATGCAAGCCTTTTAACTGACTCTTTCAGCACTACAGCTTATCTCAGCAGTGTTCCCTGCACTTTAATGTTTTGTAATGTCTTAAGCTGAGGGTTAAAAGAACTTGATAACCTTAACAAGTTTCAACTAGTTATGAAAACTGTGATGGTAGAGTTATCATGAAATCGCTGTTTACAAGTTTGAACTAGTTATCAGAACTGTGATGGTAGAGTCATCATGAAATCACAGTTACAGAAAGGCAAGAGATGACCTCCCTCCTCCAGATCCTGGAGTTTAGCAACATCCACAAACTCTCATGAATTACTTTATAACTAAAATGAAATTAAAACGGTACACTTTTGAAGAACAAAATTAACCTTTGAGAGGTCAGTGATAGATTAGCAATCTCATGGGATTGTGGATTTTCATTGCATGAGTGGGTTGGGGGTAGGAATTAACCCACCACGTCTCCCTACATGATTCATAAGAGGCAAACATCAAGGGATATCATGACTTCACTTGCTGTTAACCAGTTCTTGTGATTGCTCTTGATCAGTGGCCTTACATAGCCTGCAAAGGCTGATGGGCCGTAAAATTCCATCCATCCTCTCCATCCCAAGAACAGCAGGAGTCAAGCAAAGGAGTGATGCCCAGTGAGTTACTGACTGCTGTTTCAGGTCTGACCAACTCCACAGTCCAGGTGCCTTCACAGAGGCCTGGCGGCAGCTCAGTCCTGTCTGAGTTGGACGACATTTTCTCTTCAGCCAGCTCAGCACAGAACAGCACGGTATGCTGCCTGGGCTATTTATTGAGTGCTCCGATGTGTGTGTGGTGCAATATTTCATTATGTGTATCAAATGTGCATGTACAGCACACAGAACTTAGTGTAGAATATGTGTGATAACGATTTTCATGTGTGTTTGTGTGTGTGTGTGTGTGTGTTTGTGTGTGTGTGTGTGTGTGATGTTAATACAGATGCATATACATGATTTCTAATGTTGCAAAACTAGGTGAGCACAAAAATTACAAATACCATTAATGAACATAATGAATTTCAACTTAATATCTGCAGTTGACCCAAACATTCACGACAAATATAGCAAACTCCATCCTCTACGGATTTAAACACATTAATCATCTGATATCAATATATTCAGACAAAGCCAACAGCATTGTAAACACACGTGTGTGTGTGTGTGTGTGTGTATGTGTGTGTGCATGCACATGCATGCATGTGTATATATGCATTACACATGTGCTTTGTCATATTCTGTTAAAACACTTTCTCATTTCAACTTCTGACAGAATGTGTGAACACTTTTCCTCTTCTTACAGAGTGTGTTTACAGCAGCCACTGCCCCCAATGTGTTTACATCAGCCCCCATGATGGGCAGTCCCGCCAGGGGACCCCCTCCTGCCTACTCCCCTGCCCAGTCCATTGGGGTCGGCTTCATCCCCCAAGTCATGGCCCCCCCCAGGCCTGCAGGGGCTACAGGTATGGGCAGGGCATTTTCACAGTGCAGTGCAGTGCCTTGCAGACCTGTACAACACAAGGTGGTGTATCACAACAATACTGGGCAATAAGATGCAGTACATTACAGTATAGTAAAAAGAGGAATAGGTAGTAACATACTGCCAGAGCCACTATGAGATGTGTGAAGATTCATTGAAATACAACAGTGTGATATGACAATACAGTGCAATAGAAAACCGTGACTGAAAGTGTGACATGAAACTGCAATGGTGTCAGACATCAATAAAGCAATGAAATTTAATATGGCAGTATGCAGAAGGAGAAACTGAATGAGTCGGCAGAACATGAGACACAAGACACGACTACATGAAATGCAATGCAATAAAATTCACAAAACGTACTGCATAGGATAGGACATTCATTTTGATGCAACAGTGTATAGAGCTGTCTGATGCAGTCAGCTTCAATATCTATTCACTACGTATTTTTACTTTCACCACAATATTTTTTAATGCAGGCTTCACTGTGCATGGTTTCCCTACAGGCTTTTCCTTTGCTGGGACGCATTCCACTGTGGCTGGAGGCATTAGGCCGGTGGCTGGCAATGCTGGGACAAGCATACCCACCGCCTCAGCCCAGAAATCCATGTCGGACCTGGACGTTTTGGGCCAGAACCTCCTGCAGCAGAGCCGCCCTAAGGAGCCAGCCTTTGTCCCTCCCATG
Source organism: Theodoxus fluviatilis (assembly GCA_034096865.1). Taxonomy (NCBI): domain Eukaryota; kingdom Metazoa; phylum Mollusca; class Gastropoda; order Cycloneritida; family Neritidae; genus Theodoxus; species Theodoxus fluviatilis. Next base: position 156,110 of record JAWQFJ010017573.1, read on the forward strand.
TAAGCAGCTTTTTATTTGTGACCCTCCATCACAAAATGAGTCACTCGTTGCATTTTTAACATTTTGAGATCTGTATGTTTTTAAAAAAAGCACACAACAAGCTTTTCTATTGTACAAGAATCATGAAAATATCACTACCCTCTATGATTTCACACGACTTTGATGATAGAGACTCTAAAAATATGTTTTTTGAGAAAAACGCGTTTCAAGTTTACAGGTATTATTCCCCTTTTTTCCTTAGCAACCCTTATTCTAGACTCATGAAATTTGCCACAGAGATGAAGCAACCACCAGCGAATCAAATTTGGCTTTGGTTGGCAGCCTAGGGTATTCCCGTGTCAATCTGTTGCAGTGGCAGCTACGAAACTTTGAGAAAATGCCTGATGTGGATGATCGGTTTGCAGATGTTTTCTTGTAAATGATTTACCACCACATCCAAAAGAATCATAAAACATACTCTTACACATTGATTTAAAAAACGAAACTTACTCATACAGTGAAGAAGGGACTAGAGAAGCCAAATAAACAAAAAATATCGAAGTCGACCACTACAACCCCAACCTCCTTTGTGGGCGGTTTGCACAAAATGACTCGACTACGCAACCGACTCATTTAGTGATGGAGGGTCACATTTGTGTTTTTTACTTTTAGAAATAATTCATCTGTTGATTTTTGTTGTTGTGTTTGTAGGCAAGGAAAGCATTGCAATAATATGCACTATGGACATGTTTTTGTTTAAAATTATTCAGTGCATAAAACATTGCATGCTATGAGAAATTGATCAAGTATGTTTATGAACTTTTATGGAGCTTGTGTGTGTGTGTGTGTGTGTGTGTGTGTGTGTGTGTGTGTGTGTGTGTGTGTGCCCCTACAAGGCTTACATGAGCAAAATAACTTCATCATGTGTGAATTTAGTTGTCTCAAATATGATGTCCAAGGTGATCCTTTGACATGGTTGTGATCAAAGGTCTCCTAATGCAGCATTTCACTGGTTTGATTTTACTCTGCTCTAGTCCGGTGCATTTGTCATTTACCATGGTTTTAAGGCATGTGATGTGAGGTCAAGTGTGGGCCTAGCCCAGAAGTTTTGCTTTTTAAAAACTACCCAAATGTTCAGCTTTATAATTTCTCAGAAACATTGACATGGATTTGATTTGTGTTCACTTGTGGTAGAGGTTTTGCTCTATTGTATTGAATAGTTAATTGAGTGTATGTCCAGAAAAGGCTGTTTTTCTTGCCTACCCTTAAAAACAGTCAAGTCCTGAATACTAAGTTTACTTAACTTCAAGTAAAGAGGGTCCACTTTGTAAATGTTGTCAATTCAACCTAGCATTTACACCTGCAATCAAGCTGCTTGATATGTAACTTCTGTCTGTCCTGTAGCAACAAATACTTTAATCCATGGAAAACTGAGCTAGTTCAGTCCCTCTTTGACCTTTGCATTGAAAATCAGACAAAATGGCAGTAGTTGCAACACGCAATTGCTTAGAACACGTTTGGGGTTGTGGAGGAGGTTATGTGGATACCGTTAGATATGTAAAGTGATGAGCCAGTACACAGCAAGTTGTATTTTCCTAAGCAATTCATGTTCTGATATTGAAGAGCTCCAGATAGAGAGTACATATAGACACTGCTGTGCTTTTGCCTACGTCACTTATCTCTTTGCAGTCACTTCCTTGAGGAACTTGATCTCGGTCCAATCCTCATCTGAAGATCCTTTGTCAGTTTTTTTAATAACTTAATTATGTGAAAGAATGGGGTGCTTTTTACTTTTTTTATTTTTCTTTTCTGTTTTACCTGTCTGGTATGTTGCTAGATGTCCTGATAGTGCTTTTTTTCTGTTTCTTCCTTCTTCTCACCAATTCTCATGGAAGATTTCTTTTTCAATTTTTTTGTAACTCGTATAAGAGTAGGAGGTAGGTGTGTGTGTGTGTGTGTGTGCGTGTGTGCCTGTGTGTGTGCGTGCATGCGTGATCCAGTGTGGCAGGTTGCTAGATGTCCTGATAGCATGTGGGTTTTTTGGGGGGGAGGGGGAGTGTTTCCCCTCCAATTCCCCCGGTGGGTTCGGGGTAAAAATTGACCCACCGGGTCTCCCTACGTGATTCGTAAGAGGCGAATAACTAGGGACACCGTGACTTGATTTGTGTTTATACTGTTCACGTGATTTCGTGCTTAATGGCCTTATATAGCCTAAAAAGGCTGATAGGCCGTAAAACATCATCCATCCATCCATCCATCCCCTCCAATTCTTATCTGAAGAATCCTTTGTAAATTTGTTGTAATTTACATAATGTGTAAGAATGGTGATGTTTTTTTGTGTGATCCAGTCAAGTAGGTTGCTAAATGTCCTGATAGTGTTTTTGTGGGGGTCTTTTTCCACTAATTTTTATCTAAAGATTTCTTTGTCAGTTGTTTGTAACTTACATGTATGTATGACTTAATTTTTCGGCCTCCGCCACAAGGTCTTTTTGTAAGGGTGACATGGTCCTATGTCCTGACTGTTGCAGCCTACAGCCCAAGATTCCAATGAACCAGATGGTGTCTGGCAGTGGGGGACAGGCTCCACAGACTGTTGCCAACTCGGTGCCACAGCTGGTCCCCTCCTCACAAACCACACTGCTGAGCATGGCCAGCACCATCTCAACTGCCACCCCTCCTACTCCATCCCTCACCCCTGGTGATACCTCCAATCAGAATGGCACCCCTTCCCAGACCCCGTCCCCGGCACCAGAGATCCTCTCTCTCACGGACGTCTTTGTTCCCCTGGAGTCCATCCAGCCTGGTAGGTAGCCAGTTGTCTGGGATGTGCTGTTTTTTGCAGTGGATCGTGTAGAATGGAATGCATTGGGGTTTTGATACTGTCATTGCATTGTAAATACCAGAATGGGATGCAAAGTTATTCCTCTCTGGCCTGGTAGGTTGGTTTCTGTTCTGATAGTGCTTCTTCTTTTTTTCTTTTCTACCCTAAACCCCTAAATCCCCCACCCCCACCACCCAACTTCAACCTCCAAATATTTTAGAAGAGAATAAATGGTACGTTAATGGAATAATGGAACGGGATGCACGTTTTTATGTGTCTTTTTTTAATGAATGACTGAAACTTACAGCAAGAAGCAGAATCAGTGTATGTCTCAGTCAGTTACAAGTGAATCGGACATTACAGGGTAAATGTTATGATATCTACAGGTGACCAAGCACCTGTGAATGCCTATGACAAGGATGGCCTCAAGATGATGATCCACATTGCCAAAGACCGGCCCCGGCCAGATGTGATAGTGGCTGTGGTGTCCACGATGAACACAGGTGTCCAGCAAATCAAGAACTTCACCTTCCAGGCTGCTGTTCCTAAGGTATGCTTGTCACCATTTCTCTGCAACTTCAGCATGCTTTTTTAAGAGATTTCCATAGAAATGCTGCACTGTAGAGGGTCAGTGCATGAATTGAAAGCAGTCCAGTGAATGATAAGCAATCAACATTTAGTTGAAACCATGCTGTCTGTTAGCTTGTAAAGTCTTAAATTGTAACTGATGTGAGTTTGAGTCCCTGTACTGTTCCAAGTGTTCAGCAGAGAAGCTGGGGAAGGTGTTCCGTCTATCCTACACTGGACAATTGAGTTAAGACTCGGACCTTGGTCTCCCCCACCCTCCCACCCCTTCCAATCTTAGTTCAAGACAAGTCTCAAACTCTCCATGATGGTTATATGTGATGACTGGTACAAACTGAGGAAGCCATTGATCATCTTCTTGTCCCTTTAGACTGAGTCAGGTGCTAGAGTTCCCATTGATCATGTGCTGCATGGACTGCACTCTGCAGGTAATGAAGGTGAAGCTGCAGCCTCCATCCGCTGCAGACCTGCCTGCCTACAACCCCATTCTTCCCCCTTCTGCCATCACCCAGGTCATGCTGGTGGCCAACCCTAAAAAGGTGGGTCTGTTTGCCTCGGTGGAGGTCCCTGGCCCATTCTCTATTGCCTTGACAGAAAAGTCTTCGTGATGTACATTTACCTCCAAAGGTTATGTTTTTCGGTTGGTTGGTGTGTTTTTTAGTTCTTCTGTGTGCAACATAACTCCAAAAGTTCAAAATGGATTCTGAATAAATTTGGTGCAAGGTCAGGGTTTCACCCAAGGAAGATACGAGATACTTTATTGTCCTCATTGTTACAAGGAAATTCGTTTTGTCGGTGGCAAAAACATAATACATACATACAAAAACGTACAAGAAGTTCAACATTAATTAACTCAATCACATCGCTCAAGTTATGGAGTCCACACACTCAAAGCCTGGTGACCAATTCTCAATAATACTGTTTATATCCCAGACATCATCACCGATCTTTCTACATTGTTGTATGTTGATTACCTCCACCGCTGTGGCTGCCTTTGCAGAAGTTTGCACTCTCCTAGTGCTCTGTAGGTGTGTCTGAAGCATGAATGTCCAAGGTCTCTTTGCCGAAGTGGAAGTCTTTTGCCCCACTGTCACGTGTCATGAAAGCTGACAGCTCACACTTAGAAAAATGTTATGTGAGACAATATGGATTATTCAAAACAGTATTATCCGTGTGTGCACATATGTCACCAAGATGGAGCTAGTCATCCTCAGACAAGAATTTTTCCTAAATCAACCACCCAAGTGTTTTAAACTTTGATAATGGAATCCAGTAGCTGACCTCTCTCCTTTGCATGATGAAGTCAGGTACTGAAGGAGAGTCGGGAAGACCAGTCTACCTTGTCACTGAGAACCAGAGAGACACAGCTGTGGAAAGTCATGCAGACTTCATTGCACTCAAAAACCCTAACAGACCTGAGGCTCATTGCTTATGCTGGGAATCTTGCAAGATCTTTTGAGGAAAAGGCCAGTGTCCACATGTATCAACTTGATGAAAGCAGATGTAAAGGCCGGTGTCAACATGTATCAACTTGATGAAAGCAGATGTAAAGGCCAGTGTCCACACGTATCAACTTGATGAAAGCAGATGTAAAGGCCAGTGTCCACATGTATCAACTTGATGAAAGCAGATGTAAAGGCCGGTGTCAACATGTATCAACTTGATGAAAGCAGATGTAAAGGCCGGTGTCCACATGTATCAACTTGATGAAAGCAGATGTTAAGGCCGGTGTCAACATGTATCAACTTGATGAAAGCAGATGTAAAGGCCGGTGTCCACATGTATCAACTTGATGAAAGCAGATGTAAAGGCCGGTGTCAACATGTATCAACTTGATGAAAGCAGATGTAAAGGCCGGTGTCAACATGTATCAACTTGATGAAAGCAGATGTAAAGGCCAGTGTCCACATGTATCAACTTGATGAAAGCAGATGTAAAGGCCGGTGTCCACATGTATCAACTTGATGAAAGCAGATGTAAAGGCTCTCAAATGTTAGACACATGTTGACTCTGGCCTATCATTTGCCAGCTATATAAGCAAAGCTATGCATCCCTAACTGGTGACATTCAGAACTGGCAATGGGGGTGTTTGGGATGATTGTGCAAAATGCTGTGTTCTATCAGGGGAAGGCATTCATGGTATGGAACCTTAGAGATGCAGGATGAGGGTGATGGGCTCCCCTTTGAAAGCCTGTTTGTCTCCTTCACAGTTCTTCCATCTAGTTGCCTCATTGCCACATGTGTTGCAACAGGGCACAAACATGCATGTGTACATAGACACACACACATACATACACTCATACACACACACACACACATACACACACACACACCACCACCACTACCACCACCACCACCACCAACATCAACACCACCACCACCAACATCAACACACCACACCACACCATACATTTAAACAAGTGCAATCACATGCACAGGAACTTGCAGGTATACTGCAGATGCTCCCTCCTCCCTCCCTCCCTCCCTCCCTCCCTCCCTCCCTCCACTCCCTCCCCCCCCCCCCCCCCTCTCCTCTCTCTCTCTCTCTCTCTCTCTCTCTCTCTCTCTCTCTCTCTCTCTCTCTCTCTCTCTCTCTTTTCTCTGACCTGCTTGCATTTTTGCTCATTGAGGGACACACTCCTGTGGTGATTGCGCCTGTGAACAGAAGAACTTACAGATGAGACACTGCATGTTTGCCTGCAGAAAATGTATGACTTACGTACTCATATTGAGATTCAAATCAATCTGATAGAACTTGGAGTCACTCACGAAAAAATTGCTGTGCACATAATGTGAATCAGAGTAATTCCCACCTGTCATTGATATAAGCCTTTACTTATATTGCTGTACTGATGTTATGGCATTGCATGCTCTGTATTTCAGTAAACTTTCACCTTCCATGGGCTAGGACTTGTTTTGTTTCTCGTGCTTTTTAGGAGCACGCTGCTTACTTGTATTCTGCTGTCCAGTTAAGGCTGTTCTTAACCAGGCAAACACTGCTTACAAACTTGTCTGAGGGTACAAAAGTTTGCCTGCAGGGAGTTGTTTGCCCGAACCACAGTTACATGAGAAGCTGTGTGGCTGCACTTTCAACTGGATTCAACTTTATCCTACATCTCAATTTGAATAATAATATACGCAATTTTAATGAACCATTGATGTATTGTACCTAGTGCTTTGAGAAATTAATACTGTTATTTAGTTACATTTTCTTTGTGTGTCAGTAATGCTCAAAATGAACATTTTGCATCAAGCTGAGGAAAATAGGACGGTTTGTGTGACTGGCCAGAGCATGTCCTGGGAACACTACATACGCTTCAAACCTGGATCACGATTAGAGTGTTCATCTGGTTAAGAACAGCCCTTAAGATGACTTCTGTATGGTATCTGATACCCATTCTGCATTATGGATACTTGTTCTCCATGTTTTTTCTCTTCTTCTTTTTTTACAGGAGAATGTGAGACTGAAATTCAAGATCCTGTACAAAGTTAATGAGAAGAGCATCACAGACGTTGGTGATGTGGAGAACTTCCCTGTCAAATGATGAGACCACAGACACACATGTATGTAGTGTGTGTGACTGCAGTGACGACGACTGAAACAGTCTTCATGGAGAAACTCTCAAAGTCTTTCAGCATTTCCAGAGGGTGTTGAAGAACTGTTGCCAACCAGGCAGTGTGTAGTTGTGGCCGAGTCATGCATGTGAAAACCAGAAGCAGGTGTGAGAGGAGTTCAAGTAATCAATTCAAGTGGGGGTCAGAATATCACGTGATGCAATAGACATCAGTCACAAATGCAGCAGGGTGGATGATGTGCATGTGTAATTAGCCATGTCCCTGATATGGACTTCCGAGAATGTACAAATCTGTGCTACGGGATGCTGTGGAGAGGGAATGATGTGAGAATGTTTTGGCATCAGCTTGCAAAAGCTAGGTGTGGGCTGGACATTATTGCTGTATACTACCACACTACATAGTTTTATCGCGAATGAAAGAACATAGCAAAGAGATTGTGAACATGAACCCTGTGCAATGTATTGTTAAGTTATGTAACTGTTACCCTTTTTTTATATGAATGATTTTATATGCCCTCTATTCATGTGTGCTTGTTTTCTGCAGGCTATTTTTATTTGTGAACTGTTAATTGTATAGGCATTGTGATGATCAGACATTTAAGTTGTAGCCTGATTTTGTGTCCCACCTGGAGTGGACATTGCATCAATACATGAAGGTATGCTGATTGTAGTTAACCAAGTACTTTTTTGACTCACATGCGAAGCAAAAGTGAGTCTATGTACTCACCCGTTTCGGGCGTCCGGGCGTCCGAAAACTTTAACGTTGGATTTTTCTCAGAGACTATTAAGTCTATCAATACCAAATGTGGCATGATGGTGTATGATGACAAGGCCTCAAAAAACATATATAGTGACTTGACCTTGCTTCAAGGTCAAGGTCGCAGGGGCCATAAATGTTGTCTAAAAAACAGCCAATTTTCACATTTTGTCAATTTTCTCTGAATGTTTTTAGATTGGATACCTGACCTATATATGGTATATAGGGAAAAGTAATCCCTATCTTTTGATACCAGTTTGGTTGACCTTGCTTCAAGGTCAAGGACACAGGAGCTCTTCAAAGTTGGATTGTATACATATTTTGAAGCGACCTTGCCCCTGAACTATGGAAGATAACTGTTCCAAACTTCATAACATTGTAGTACACGTTATACTTTCATCATGAGACACATTTGGTCACACATCATCAAGGTCAAGGTCACTTTGACCCTTATGAAATGTGACCAAAATGGGGTAGTGAACCACTAAAAGTGACTATATCTCATGGTAGAAAGTGCCAATAAGCACCATTGTGCTTCCTATGTCTTGAATTAACAGCTTTGTGTTGCATGACCTTGGATGACCTTGACCTTGGGTCAAGGTCACATGTATTTTGGTAGGAAAAATGTGTAAAGCAGTTCTTAGTGTATGATGTCATTGCTAGGTTTAGTTGTTTGACCTTGACCTTGAGGGGCACCTGAAGGTCAAGGTCATGTAAAGGTCAAGGTCAATCATGTGAGTCGTATGGGCTTTGCTCTTGTTTTTGTTTTAAAAAAGTTTTCCCCATCCTCAAGAAAATAATAGTTCTGTCCATTGTTAACTTTTTTCTTTTTCCTTCTTTTTTTCTCTCTTTTTTTTTGCATGTAGAATTGCCAATAGCAGAAAAACAATCTCATTGGGATTTTTGAACTAGTATTTAGTGGAAGTATTGGTAGTTCTGTTGTTTTTATGACAATCCTGGATCTTCCTAACACACAGTTTGGCCCCCCTTCTTTCCCTTCCCATGTATCTGCCTTGCTGGCTGTGTTGTTTCTCTAGTAGCTTTTGTTGCTTCGACACTTCTCTGTGGGGTGTCCTTGCCTTCAGAGCCAACATTTGTACTCTCTGCTGTATACATATGCAGAACCCAGTCTCTGTTGTCTCTGTTCAGTATTTTCTGAACAATTCCATTCCAGTGAATAAATAGCATGGTGTAGTTTGGATGTAAAAAATGCCAGGATTTCCACTCATTGCAGTCTCAACTGGCTATTTGAGGTCTACCATTCATTCATTCGGTGCATAAATCATGAATGTGATGTGTGATTGGTTGTTGTGAATAACTTTGGTATTTGAAGTAGTCACTGAGGTCATATTAGGTTTTTCTTCAGTTCTCCCACTCATTGCCTTCAAAGAGCTGCTTACCACTGTTCAAGCATATTCTATGCATGGCCGCCAAAGACTAAATGGAGGAAGAGAGAGAGACTGACAATTTGTGGCAGGGAACCCATGCACTGCTATTTTCTTATCAAATTATTTGTTTTGTGTGATAATGCATTATGTTTCTTAGAGGATCAATGCAGCTTATGCTGTGGTTGTTACATTTGCAATATGATTTTCTCTGGGTGTACTCTCTGAACTGTCTGTAGCTGCTACCAATGCTATCTTGACTACTGGAGATGAAGTTCAGTGTCAGTGCATCACAGAAGGAAATGCAGATGATAAAGCAGTGAAAGGTTCAGGAAACTGCCACAAAGAGGATATAAAGATGACATTGTCCCAGCTTAGAAGTGTAACCTCTGCAGAGTATGGAGGGAGAACATTTCAAGGGCCTCGGGCAGGGACTGGGATATTTTTTTTAATGGAAAAATAGAGAGAGAGAGAGAGAGAGAGAGAGAGAGAGAGAGAGAGAGAGAGAGAGAGAGAGAGAGAGAGAGAGAGAGAGAGAGAGAGAGAGTGTGTGTGTGTGTGTGCATGCTTGCATATGTGATGGGTTGGTTGGTTGGTTGGTTGGTTGGTTGGTTGGTTGGTTGGTTAGTTTTCTTAAAAACTGTTAAAAGAGAATAGACGAAGACTGCATTGTTGGTCAGTGAAATGGAAGTTTCTAAAAGAAATGAAAGCCTGTGATGTGTTTGAGTGATTATATTGCCATTGTTGAACAACAGATTAGTGCAGGAGTCCTGAGAGGATAGAGCAGTCTGAATGCCAGCCAGTCTCTTGATATATTGTGTTTTCTGAGCAAGCCTCTATATATAAACTTAAATTCTACAAGCGTAATTCTTTAGATTTTTTCACTTGACAGTTATTCCTTGCCTTATGCCGAATTATTGAATAGTAGTGCATACATTTGCTAGCTGGAATGAATAAACATCCTTGTAAGATCTATGATAAGTCTTGTTCTTAATCTTCAAGATAGTAATTACTGGTATATTGCAATCTGTTGAAAGGAATGCCAGTTTTTGGTCATCTTTACCAATCAGACAACTAGGCAGCCAATACCAATTTTTGGCCTTCCTTTTTGACTCACATGCAAAGCAAAAGTGAGTCTATGTACTCACCCGTGTCGTCCGTCCGGGCGTCCGGGCGTCCGTGAAAAACTTTAACGTTGGATTTTTCTCGGAGACTATTAAGTCTATCAACACCCAATTTGGCATGATGGTGTATGATGACAAGGCCTCAAAAAACATACATGGTGACTTGACCTTGCTTCAAGGTCAAGGTCGCAGGGGCCATAAATGTTGTCTAAAAAACAGCCATTTTTCACATTTTCCCAATTTTCTCTGAAGTTTTTGAGATTGGATACCTGACCTACATATGGTGTATAGGGCAAAGTAATCCCTATCTTTTGATACCAGTTTGGTTGACCTTGCTTCAAGGTCAAGGTCACAGGAGCTCTTTAAAGTTGGATTGTATACATATTTTGAAGTGACCTTGACCCTGAACTATGAAAGATAACTCTTCCAAACTTCATAACACTGTAGTACACATGTTATACTTTCATCATGAGACACATTTGGTCACATATCATCAAGGTCAAGGTCACTTTGACCCTTATGAAATGTGACCAAAATGGGGTAGTGAACCACTAAAAGTGACCATATCTCATGGTAGAAAGTGCCAATAAGCACCATTGTGCTTCCTATGTCTTGAATTAACAGCTTTGTGCTGCATGACCTTGGATGACCTTGACCTTGGGTCAAGGTCACATGCATTTTGGTAGGAAAAATGTGTAAAGCAGTTCTTAGTGTATGATGTCATTGCTAGGTTTAGTTGTTTGACCTTGACCTTGAAGGACACCTTAAGATCAAGGTCATGTAAAGGTCAAGGTCGTGTAAAGGTCAAGGTCAAGCATGTGAGTCGTATGGGCTTTGCCCTTCTTGTTTTTTCTTGACTGGGTAGAAGTTAAACCTGTACATGATGATGGCTATTCATACACACCAGAAGCTACATTTGATCCCCAAGATGGCTGTCAAAATGAGCTAATGCAAATGCAGCTTGGGGTGAGGTTCTTTGAGGCTCAAGTAAATTCAGGCTACAGGACATTATATTGGGTAGAGGGCCTGGTTGTTTATGATTCTGAGATCTTTCTAGAAAACTGATCTGTCTGATGATTTAAGTCAATCTGCAGCTTGTGATATAATTTAAAGGGCATGTTAATAAGAGTGATACATTTATTTATTTTTTTCTCTCTGTTTTTGTTTTTTAATTTTGATATCCAAGGATGCACAATCCTTTGGTGTATAACTGCATGGAATCATCTGATTTAAATAAAATAGTCCCCACCATTTGAAAGAGCATGCATGACATTTGCTTTTAGAACTGCTACATAACTCAAAATTAGTCGAGAGTAGGATGCAAATCATCATGTGATACATGGTCACAAATGTAGTACTGACATATCTACAGCTTTTGTTTGGCACAGAAATCTAAAACTTTTCCAATGAACCATACAGTGACACCAGTTTTGGTCATCTTGACAGCTACATGAAACAGCTGAGCTGTAGGGTTTGCATCTGCAGGTTCTTCACTGTATCTGTGAGTCTTGGTATACATCAATTCCCAGCCAGGCTGCCTCTACCCTCTGTGTAGCAAGTAGCTGAAAACTAAGATCTGACAGAAAAGTTTCAGTGTTGGCATTTTCTTGCCATCTGTTTGGCACTGGAATCTGAATGTCAAGGATGGTATTGCAGTGACCTCTGCATACTGTCGCCAGTTCCTTAAGGAGAGCTGAAACCCTGCAGAAGCTGGAGCAAGTTTGATACTTAAAGGCAGGGTACTCTCTCTGTAAGAGTTTGATGGCCATCAACTATCAACAACTCAAAACAAGACCACAAGAAAGTATTAGGTTATTTCTGGTGCTTGACAAGCTGTGGGCTAGGTAATTTTTTTACTGAAATGTTTGCCTTGCTTTTTAAAGTGACCTTTTGATGTTTTCTGCTTGCCATGATTTTGGATGTTTTGGTTGCTTGGCTGGACAGTTGCACAACCTAGAGAAAAGCTTCGTCATGTGGCTTATGAGTCTTGGATTTTCCTGTGAAGTTGTATGTGATGGACTGTGCACAAGAATCCTGCATTTAATTATCTTGACCACCATATAAACAGAATGGCTGCACAATGTCACCAAAAGCTGGGGGTGATTTTGCTGATATAACTATGTGGTCCTCGGGACATCTCTGATATAACTGTGTATTTGTCATGAGCTTTTCCTTATGCTGAGGTAATAGATGTCTCTAGTGAAATAGTTTATTTTGCCTTCTTCTTTTTTTATCATGTGGAAGAATGATTCATTAAAACATGGATTATTGTCAGGTTTGAAATATTCCCTGAATACTTGGATGATAATCAAAAGAACAAGATGGAAATAGATGTATTTGCATGTGTGGACAAAATAGAGAGGTGGGGAATGAGAGAGAGAGAGAGAGAGAGAGAGAGAGAGAGAGAGAGAGAGAGAGAGAGAGAGAGAGAGAGAGAGAGAGAGCACTTGTGTACATATATGTTTGTTTGAGATAGTGCTTTATAACTTTTATGTCCTTTTGCAAACAGCAAAAGACAAAGAATTCCTATAATTTCAAAAGATGTAAGAAATTCCATGCGTTCGCATGTGAAGAACTTCAGTGTAAATGATGCTTATAAACTCTTTAATCACTCTGACCTTAACAGATGGTGATATTCATTCATCCTCATTAATTTTACTGCCTAAAAGTATACACATGTTTGGGTGGTTACAAGTAGCTGTGATACCTGCTGCAGCTAATAAGCGCCTCTAGGCAGTAGCTAAATATATTTCAGAGTGGAAGGTATTTTGATTTGTTCTCCATCTATTCGGCTCATACTTGCATATTTCTTTTGAGTGGGGGAAAGTGTGTGGTTTTTAAAACACACTAACCTTTTCTGAAGCTTTGACAAGAGAAAAGCCAGCATGCACTTCAATGTGAAAGAGTTCAGTTCCTTTTAAAATAAGTCACTGCTCACTTATGTCCTTGATATGGATGTCATCTCTTAGATGGCGTTACTTACATGTTTTGTCGAGGCAGTCAGATATTCAGACTCTCACCTTCAGGGAAAGCATTGCCAACATGTAGAACACCCTAGTTGTAAACAGTTTCCTTTCAGATACTTTTTCCAGTCTGAAGTTCAATTGCAACTTTAGTGGAGAAGTGAACTTTTGAAGAAAGCATTGATAAAGGTGATATGAGATAATTTAATTTAGATTCACATTTGGTTGACTTTCATATCTTACTCTTTAAGTAGTAGGTATACATATACTTGCAAAGGATTTGCATTTTCTGTGAGTGAAGCCTGAAGGGTCTTCCTATTCCAACAAAGGGCAATTGAAACATATGTAGGCTTGTGGTGTCATCATCCCTACAAACAGCATTCATCTTAAAAGAATTCATTGTCAATAGTTCATTCAAAATGGAATGAATGTTGCTCTGTGCTTTACATTTTTATGAAATTTTCTTTTTTCTGCAGCCAGCGTCCTTTTTGATATAACTAATGACCTTTGCTTATCAAACATTTGTCATCATGCAAAGTATATGTGCCCCTGCTGCAGAATCTCATTGGACTTACCTCAAGCTTATGTTGGCACACTTATACATGGCCTATTACTCCTAACTGGAGCATTTAATGTTTCTGTTATTGAATGAGCCAGAGAGAGAGAGAGAGATGTATTCCTTCAATGTATCTGTTCTTTTATTTACAGAGGGACAGACAGTAGAACTGATTTGTCTGATGATGTGCTTCATGCATGTCACTTTTGTTATGGCCTAAGGTATCTGGAAATGTTTTTGATATTGCAGGTGTTTGTTTTATCTTCAGTTTCATACCAGAAAGACTGCGCTTTCTTCAAGATTTAAAAAGTTTGGGTTCCACAATATGAATGCATTAACCAGAAGAAGGTAAAGAGAGTCGGCAGTCATGCACATCTTAGTAGCAGACTTTCCCTCTATAAAGGGATTGTGGAATTGATCCTTAGTTATCCTTTTTAATTTTGTGTAACCACCCCCCCCCCCCCCCTTCCCCCCACCACCACCACCACCCACCCCCCTTCCCGCATAAGCATTGTCTGTTAACGTCGAAACTTTTCTATGTATTGTGCAAATGAGTTGTACATAATGACTATGCCAGAAATAAATATTGGAACAAATGAATCTGCATTGTTTCCTTTGTGAACACCAGTTGTTTATTTCCGCCTCAAAGAAAATTGTACTGTTGGAGTTATTTCTGATTGGTTTTCAGTCAAAACTTGTCTATGGAAGCCACTTTTGGATGAGTATGCAGAAAAGAAAGCTTGCTTCTGAATCTGATTTATCAGCACAGTAAACGGGAACCCATTGCAACAGAATGACTTTGTGTGATGCAGCCAAATCTACGCTTTTCACGTGCACAATGAAAGATGCCTCAACGGTCGGGCTTGCCATGACTGAAGAGTCTGTCCTTACTCCACCATCATATAAACAAGGCCCAAATGATGGCTCCTTTGAGCTTAATGCCTTGTGTTGTCATTTTACATCTTTTTCTTGCAACAAGTCTCTGAACTACTGTGTTATATTGATAGAATTTCTCATCGAAAGTAAGAGGGACTCTCCGAAAGTAATGTCTCCTATTTATATGCAAGTAAACTACAACACCGTGGACGCAGTCCCTCATCATCACCCTCCCAAAGAAAGGCAACTTACAGCTATGCCAGAACTACAGAACTATCAGCCTCATCAGCCACCCGAGCAAAGTCATGCTGAAGATCTTACTGAACAGATTGAAGCCACAAGCAGAGAAGATCATCGCTGAAGAACAGGCAGGCTTCAGACAAGGGCGCAGTACAACGGAGCAGAATTTCAACCTCAGGATACTGTGCGAGAGGTACAGATCCACAACACCAACAGGACCTCTACCACGTCTTCGTGGACTTTAAGAAGGCTTTCGGCAGGGTATGGCATGCAGCACTGTGGGCTACCATGAGGCTGTACAACATCAACGCCAACCTGATCAGAGTCATAGAACACCGTATGACAATGCCACAAGTGCCGTATACTTCAACAGCAGCATTGGGGACTGGTTCAGAACCACAGTCGGAGTGAGACAAGGCTGTTTGCTCTCTCCCACCCTCTTCAACATCTTCCTGGAAAGAATAATGACTGACGCCCTAAAAGACCACGAGGGGACAGTCAGCATTGGCGGCAGAACAATCACAAACTTACGTTTTGCTGACGACATAGATGGCCTGGCCGGAAGTGAAAAGGAGCTGGAGAACTTAGTGGAGCGCTTAGACACAACCTCCACAAATTTTGGCATGCAGATCAGTGCAGAGAAGACCAAACTGATGACCAACAACACCAACGGCATCAGCACTGACATCAAGGTCTGTGGTGAGAAACTGGAAACCGTCAACAGCTTCAAATACCTGGGAGCAATTGTCACAGATGCAGGATCCAAACCTGAAATACTCGCCAGAATAGCTCAGACCACAACGGCACTCACAAAACTCAGGACCATCTGGAAGGACAGGAACATAGCCCTCAGCTCAAAGATCAGACTGATGCGCGCCCTGGTCATGTCCATATTTGTATATGCCTGTGAGTCATGGACACTAACAGCTGACTTGGAGAGAAGGATACAGGCCATGGAAATGAGATGTTTTCGACGACTCCTCGGCATCTTCTACAAGGACCGCATCACAAACGAGGAAGTCCGAAACAAAATTAGGCAAGCCATGAAGAACTACTGACCACTGTGAAAAGACGCAAACTAAAGTGGTATGGGCACGTCTCACGATCGTCAGGGCTTGCCAAGACTGCTACAAGGCACAGTAAAAGGAGGGAGGAGGAGAGGCAGACAAAGGAAAAGATGGGAGGACAACGTCTCAGAATGAACAGGGATGAGGCTCAGCGAAGCCTTGAGACAGTCCGAGAGGCGAGAGGAATGGAGAGAACTGGTTGCCAGATCATCTGTGGTGCCCCAACGGTCGTCCTGACTACGGGACAAGTAAAGTGAAGTGAAGAAACTACAACAGATTCAGAGAACAGTTGGATAGAGCAAGCTTTCCGCTAGAAAAAGTTGTTTTCCCCACATTTTCCTGACAACGACGCCGTCATCGCCGCTGTGAAAGTTTGTCGCTTCCGCTGGTACAGATTTTTACGAGCGCAGCATGCAGGCTCCTGTTCATTGCTGGCCAAAATGTGTAGCCAATGGTAGTGACTGAGTGAAATAAAAGTGTTTTGTAGCTGAAAACTTGCTCTATCCAACGGTGTTATTGTGCTCCCTGCATCTGTTATAGCTTCCGTGGAAATAATTAGGAAAGTCCATCGTAGCAAATTGGAGAAAGCGGGGCATTTGGCACCACCTTTTTTGTATTTTCGAAAATATATTATGTTCTTTGAAAAAATACATTGAGTGAAACAGAGTAAACAAATTGAGGACATTATTAATATCCAACAAAACATATTGACTTCTTTTTTTGTAACCATGAAACTAAGTAGGGTAGCCTGGAGCAAAACGCCCAGACAGGGTCAAACGCCCGCCACTGATATTTAGGAGATCATGATGTAGAGATTTATGTTGTATTTTGCCAACATCCATCTTTGAAAAGAAGCTTCTGACCCGACAGAGGTGAATGCAGACTAAATGCATGGTACGTTTTCTATGATTAGGCTAATTTTAAACGAATTTTATTTCTCATGGTGAACTTCCGTGCCTTTGGGACATTAAACCCCAGGATGTCGGAGCATTAGGCCCCAAACTAAAAGACTTATTTTGGTAAGTTTTTATCTAATCTAAAACATTAAACTTATAAATGTAATTAATTACAAATGAGGGGGGGGGGGGGGGGGGGGAGGGGCGATCATAATTCTAAGTTTAATGCAAAGTTTTCTGCCATGTAGGGCCTACATAGTGACAGCGTGGATATTATAATTTATATGTAATGTTTTTCCGTGACAGTGAGAAATTCTAATACAGCATCGCCTTCACCATTGCAAGTGACGTAATACAAATAGAATGTTGTATATTGTGCTACATGAAACCCATTTCGTCATGACAATTACGACACTTTGCATGGTTCTCCACTGAAACGGGAATTTGTCTTTGATACTAATAACACCGCTAAATGTTGACAATTCGTTCTCTGAATCGACACATGATTGCAAAGTATCTTCTTCTCAAGCGGACACTATGCTATTCTGATGCGAGACTACACGATGACGTAGACAATGGTCTCTGCTGCCAGTCGATGGCGACTACGACGCCTGTCAATTGTTGTTTGGAGCTGTCTCATGCGATGACATCCGCCTGTGTGCAAGCTACGACCACCTGTATTGAAGACGTCAACTCTGCTTGGATTGAGATTTTTTCACGTGAAAAACTGCATTGCGCAAACTTTGCCTGTGGGTTACGAGCCAGATGGGCAAATTTCCCTTTTGACGGGCACGTTGCAGGCTTCTTCCCATCCAGAAGGACACTTCAGTCAAGGTATGGCGGTTTCCTATGAGCACTCAGGGAGAAGAGCACTGTCATTGTTGTCTTTCAGCGGGCAGGGGCCGCGACGCTACAGGCCGGCGGGGCGCGCTGCTTAGCTTACTTAGTTGGCAAATAATAATAGACCTGTCAACATTTGTTTCATTTTTTTATATTTGTGCCTTCATAATTGCTTTCATCATGTTGACACCGGCCTATTCCTCGCAAGATCTTGCAAGGTTCCTTACGTAAGCAACGCGCCCCGGCCAGCACTCGACCTGCAGTCGCTAATTGTGAGCAGTGCATGGGCGCTGCGTTCGAAGCTGATCTGCGCGCATCCTTGCGTCACATTCCTACGCAAAGTGCTTTTAACTCAAATCGCTTCTCCTCACCAAAGAATAAAACGAGGTGAAAACTTGAGAAAGATATAGGCAGGCCAGAGACCTTACAGAAATCTTAAGGCAGGTTTCCTAATTATAACTTTTTATCAGCATAATTGTTGGCAACGTTCATAGCAAAAACATAACGGTACTGTTTTTTACCGCAAAGCCCCGCAAAGCCCCACAAGGCCCCGCAAGGCCCCGCAAGGCCCCGCAAGGCCCCGCAAAGCCCCGCAAGGCCCCGCAAAGCCCCGCAAGGCCCCGCAAAGCCCCGCAAGGCCCCGCAAAGCCCCTTTGTTTTTGTTCTCCTAGTCTCTTAGAGAGACTGTGAACAAGTTGGTTTGGGGGTGGGGGGGGGGGGGGGGTGGGGGGGAGGGTGGGGGGGGGGGGAGATGGTGTATGTATATATGAATGTGTGTGTATGTCATGTTTCTCGATTGAAATGTGTGGCTGCTGTTTACTGCTATATTAGAACACTGACGAACATTGGCAATTTACCCACAATTACTTCCAGAGACTCTCTGTGCACGTCAAAGTCAAAGTGATTTTATTGTCATATAAGCTTCACAAGCCCTTTTAACAAGGGGGGAGTACAAAACATGAATTAAGTAGCACGTTTCCAATAAACACACACATACACAAATGCTCGCGCGCACACACACACGCACACACACACACACACACACACACACACACACACACACATATATATACACACCCGTATGATGATCATAAACTTCGACATCAATGTATGAAAGACATGACTGACATCAATCTTGATTATAGTAATCATAAACCATGGTTACTGAAAGTCATTGAGGATGGCTTGTCACGAACCTATATATAAACATGCAAATGGGTCTTTGGCCGTCTATTTTAAAATGCTCTGAAATGCCACATTTAAAATTGTAACCTCTTCAATGAAGCATTGACGTCGAAGTCCCCGTCCTTGAATGCGCATCCTCATTCCACTGGGCGAAGAGGTCAGGGGGCAATGGAACGCATCGCCTAGAAGAGAAATCATAGTACCATTTAAAACTGTGTACGTGTACGTGTGTGTGTGTACGTGTGTGTGTGTGTGTGTGTGTGTGTGTGTGTGTGTGTGTGTGTGAGAGAGAGAGAGAGAGAGAGAGAGAGAGAGAGAGAGAGAGAGAGAGAGAGAGAGTGAAGTCGAGTCAATTCAAAAATTACATTTTCAGATGGAACATTAAATTTATAAGCATTGAACTGCTTTTTTAAAACATCAAACCATTTTTAATGAAGATTTGTTATGGAAAGGTAGATCAACTTACCTGTGCACCCATCGCTCACACACATCGCAGCCGATTGAGCTTGGACCTGTTGTGTCGCAACAAGCCACCTTACACTGCACGCATGGGTGTCGGGGTCGTTGGCCTTTGTGCATGACGCACAGTAAGCAGCACCAACTCACTCACCAACACACTCACGAACACACTCACCAACACACTCACCAACACACCTGCAATGTTCACAATGATCTTAAAAACGCGCATATGATAGTTTTACGTTTATAACATTTACGAAATGACATAAACTAAGTTATTTCTGTTTGTTTTTGGTTTGTTTTTTTGTGATTACTGTCATTATGGTATTATAATTTGACAAACATCCTAACCAACATACAGACTGACTAACAAACTCGCAGTTCGTATACACGCATTACGTATTACGTATATTTATTATTTATGATACGATTCGTCTAAAAAAAATGTGACATATATCGTGTGTTATATCTCTGTAACCCAAGTTACGTATGTTGCATTTTTGTCATCATTATGTCAACTATAAGATAGCCTATGTTATCTCTCTCTGAAAAACAAAAGTCACCTCTGTTACTGTTAATATTGTTATCATTTGTGTTCATTATTAATATTTCATGAATTTACAAACTGACAAGCACAAGTCCGGTGAGGAAAAACTAATGCATAAAGAAAAGCAAAATATACACTCACCAGGAATCCACGGAACACCAAACACCAAACAGGGAATGAGTTTTTATATATAAAAAGAATGCAATTGGTGAACTTCTAGGGAGCATGCGAGGATCGCAGTTTTCTGACCAGTATTCATAGATCGGGTGAGCTCTCCATTGCTGCTGACTATAGTTAGTTGTTCTCAAAAATCCTTTCTCAGTCTCTTGTCGAACGGACTGACCACCCCTCACTAATGCAACTAAAAAAAGGGGGGGAGGGCTTTGCGGGGCCTTGCGGGGCCTTGCGGGGCTTTGCGGGGCCTTGCGGGGCCTTGCGGGGCTTTGCGGGGCCTTGCGGGGCCTTGCGGGGCTTTGCGGGGCCTTGCGGGGCTTTGCGGGGCTTTGCGGGGCTTTGCGGGGCTTTGCGGGGCTTTGCGGTAAAAAACAGTACCCAAAACATAAAGATGGTTGAATGCCTGTCCCAACAAATGCAACAACATTCGAAAATAAGTTTTCAGCGAGAAAAGATGGCTAGTCCAAAACTGGGGGAAATCTCGAGCGACACTTCGAGCAACCAAAGATTATAGGTTACCTATAATCTTTGGAGCAACTAAACTTCAGAAAATGTATCTGCGGAGCGTCCATTCGCAGATTGTTGCATGGTCCTCAGGGAGGTGAGTTGTGTAGGGGTGACGTACAGTGGCCTGATAACCAGGGAGAACATTCTTGCTGTTTGAGTACCCACAAACAGATGGAAAGACGCATTAAAAACTCAGTGAAATTTATCTTTGCTTTTTATCAACCTATATAGCTGCATGACCTCTGCTGGTTGTACTGTACGTCGTCAACGTTAGAGACCCTTAAATTTACTTCTGAAATAGAACGTGTTACATAGATCATTAGTCAGTCCTTCACGACAAATTAACTGCTTTTTTATGCTTCCATAGTTTATGCACGACTTAAGGATGATGCCATGATCGGTAGGGGGAGATCACTAAAATCATCTGGTAGCTCCCACCCACAACACGGTGATCATGAGCATTGGATGTCAGTCAGATGAATGAACATTTTCAGTTGAGTTGATCTCCCTAGAACACTACTTTGATAAAAAGATACCGATTTGCTGGTGCGCACATTAATTTAGGCTTTTTGATTCTGGCGCCTAGCACGGTCCTGTAGAAAAAGGCAGCATGGAAGAGCACGGAGATTTACCTCCCTTGGATGTTTTCATACGCTGGCGTGCCTCGTGCGTGAGCCCGGGTGGACTTTCGACCTGCCTCGCTCAGAAAGCTTGTTGCCATGCTGTGTGATTCATGAACGAAAGATTTAGGGAGGAGTTTGAACATTCGTGGGCATTTAATGCAGTAGTTTATGCTTGATGTCAACATATTTGTTGATCGAATCTCTGCGTTCAGCAAGACCGCACCAGCGGTTTTTAGATCGTCTAAACAGCATCGCACGTACCGTTGTCACCTTACTCCAAGGGCTACAATCGTCTCCGTATGTGTAATCGTTATGTCCAATTATAACCTTTCAATGCCAGATGCTGACAGAATCGCCGTCTACTTTTAGCAACAGATGCCACTCATTTGTCTCTCTCTCTCTCTCTCTCTCTCTCTCTCTCTCTCTCTCTCTCTCTCTCTCTCTCTCTCTGCCTCTCTCTCTCTCTCTTCGTGTCCTTCGTCTCTCTCTTCCTCTCCTCTCTCTCTCTCTCTCTCCTCCTGTCTCTCTCTCCTCATCTCTCTCTGCTCTCATCCTCCTCCTCTCTCTCTCTCCCTCTCTCTGTCTGTCTGTCTGTCTCTCTCTCTCTCTCTCCCGCTCTCTAAGTCTGTCTGTCTCTCTCTCTCTGTCTCTCTCTCTCAAACTCTGTCTCTCTCACCCCCTTGTGTCTCTTTCTCTCTCTCTCTCTCTCTCTCTCTCTCTCCTCTCTCTCTACTCTCTCTTCTCTCATCTCTCTCTCTCTCTCTCTCTGCTCTCTCTCTCTCTCTCTCTCTCACACACATCCTTAGGTACAAATTTTGTCATGTCTTGTAACTTGTAATGGGCCGGAGGCCCCCACAATAAACTCATTTGTTCGTTGTTCGTTCTCTCTCTCTCTCTCTCTCTCTCTCTCTCTCTCTCTCTCTCTCTCTCTCTCTCTCTCTCTCTCTACAAGACAAAAACACTAACGACAGCCCTTAACCATCAACCTCATGCTGGAAAACGAAGTTATTGAGCAAGTCTCTGAACACAGAGTGCTTGGCATAATTGTTGATGAACATTTAACTTGGGAACACCATATTCATTCTTTATGCAAAACTATTGCTAAAAACATTTTCTTACTCTCCAAACTAAGGCATCTTGTAAACACCAATGCATGCAAGATATTTTTTCACGCACACATAAATTCCCATATTAATTTTGCATCTGTTGTTTGGGATGGCTCCATGGCAGTGCACTTAAACAAGATTAAGTCACTGTACAGACGAGCTGCCAAGCTTATCATTTCCGACTCAACATTGTCTACAGACGAAAAACTCAGAAATCTTGGGCTGCTGCCCTTCCATAAACACCTCGCCCAAAATAAATGCATTCTCATGCACAAAATTGCTCATTCAAGAGCACCGACGTACCTTAATGATCTATTCCATCATCCCCAAACGAGCCGCTTAACATCTCGTGACACCTTCATTCTTCCACAACCCAGAGTAGGCATTTACAAAGGCAGTCTTGCATATTCAGGTATTTTGATATGGAACTCACTCGATCCCATTACACCTCAGGAACAATACTTCCTTGAAGTCCTTTAACACTTCTGTGATGAGGTGCACCTAATGACCTATTACCAAGTGTATTGTACATCTACTGTGTTCATCCTCTATTAAGTTATCCCTGCTTCTGTCTCTCCCCACCCCACCCCCTATCCTGTGTGTCGGATCTCTCTGTGTCTCAGACCTCTCTCAAACCCCCCCCCCCCCCCCCCCCTTCCCCATCCTTTCTGTAAGACAAGCTGACCAGCTGACCACTCTGTGACTCCCTCTACTGTGGTCTGATTGTTAGTGCAGCTGCCCTGTCAGTCGTTACATTAGAGTTACCCCTGGCTAGTGAGTCGCCCTCCCACTCGGGCATCTGAATTGTAACATTTTGAGTATAAATCTTATGTTTTCCCTCAAGTAAGACAGGTAATTGCAACGGCATGTGAGTCATTCAATAGATTGTGTTATGCTGAATGAGGCAACATTTGTAAGAAGTCATTTCAAAGTAAGTTAAATTAAGTAATCTCTCCTTTCTGCCAAATAGTAGCACAACCCGGGAACCAGGGTTAAGATTTGTGAAATAATCCACACGCTGGTTCCTGTGAGGTCTGTTCATTCGCTTGTTAAGGGGGAACGGCAGACGAGACGAGAGAGACCCCATCCCATCTGGGGGAGAGACCACTGCCACCATGGTCTAGAGAGACCACTGCCACCAGGGTATAGAGAGACCACTGCCACCACGGTGTTGGGTTGATCCATTCCATTATCATCAGGCCTCGGACCAGCCAGCAGCTCCTGTACCCATTGGTGAAAAATAAAGTTGTGGAAAGCAGCTACGATTTTGTCTCATACCTGCGCCCTGCTACCATCATGCCTCATTCCACTCCACCACACTTCCATACGTGATTATCTCTTCCGATAATCTTTTTGCTGTACCCTGAGTACAATGTTGCCTGTACATATGACACGGTGCTACTTGTACCTCGAGCAAACAATTGTTGAAGGCATCAACTAAAACCTTGTTCATGTCATTGTTACTATATTGTCCAAATATCACTGCCTACTGTTGTACATTGATATACTACTTGATACTTATTATCTTTTTTTTCTGTTTTCCCTCTCTTTTTCCCCCCATTTATCTAGGATTGTCTGTTCATTCTTTACAAGTGAGGACAATTTGTAAGATAGGCAGAAATGCCTAAAATTCCATCCTTGATAAATAAAAAATCTATCAATCAATCACTCTCTTTCTCTCTCTCTCTCTCTCTCTCTCTCTCTCTCTGTCACTCTCGGTCACTCTCTGTCATGTCTCTGTGTCTGTCTTGGTTTGTCTGTCTGTTTGTCTGTCTGTCCGTATGTCTGTCTCTGTGTGTCTGTCTGTCTGTCTGTCTGTCCCTCCCTCCCTCCCTCCCTCCCTCCCTGTCTGTCTGTCTGTCTGTCTGTCTGTCTGTCTGTCTGTCTGTCTGTCTGTCTGTCTGTCTGTCCCTCCCTCCCTCCCTCCCTCCCTCTCCCCCCCCCCCCTCCCCTAGAGTGTCACATGCTTTCCTACCCACGACCCACACATCACCTTTTCTTTATTAAATAGGATTCCCTGAGCTAGACTGAATGTACACTTGCCTTACAGAACCTGTTGCCATCAGGTATAACATGTTTTACCCTCACCATCTCATTCATTTCCAGATCTACTGATAAAAGGGGAACACTGGCAATGAGTCCAGGGAAGAATTACCAAGTTGTGTTGCAGAGCCGGCCAGGTGAAGTGCAATATTTCATCAGTTTGAAAGGAGGAAGGAATTAATGTTGATCAAAATTGTATGATCTTACTATATGCTATGTCTATTTCTTTTTCAGCTTACACATTTTCAGTTAAAATATTATTTCTGCATTATGGTCGGGTATTTTCATTGTAAACCACATGTGCAAAAGCTCACTGTCTTCTGGAAAAATCACAGAACTATGTAAGAGAGGCTTATGGTTAATTTAGTGTCATGCTTTGCAAGAGTTAATATGTCTAGGCAGTGTAATGCTGAAACCATGCTCTGTGTTTTACATCAGTTTTAAGTCCTAGTGTACATGCAGCTGATGTGACACATGCCGAGTCCTGTTTTATGGAAGTTGGATAATGTGTTCTATGGGCTGGTGGGCAATGCTTCCATTTTTCTTTGAGATGGTTGAAGATTTGTTCTGCTGTGCAACTGCCTCTGCCCCTGTGCTGTTCCTAGCTATCTGCTACTGAGTAATGAGAAACATCATGTTCTTCTCTACCCATTCAGGAGTCAATGGGGAGCCTGTGGATGAGAATTTCCGATATGAGGAGTGCCCCATGCCAGGCAGCCTTCAAGAGGGCCAGCTGTTGGTGCAGACTCTGTGTCTCTCTGTGGATCCAGCTTTGGTAACTTCCCTCCTTCTCATCTGTGACCCCTCCTCCACAAGCCTTGGGACATTTAAAACCTTTTCCCATACTTGCTGCATCTCTTCCTTCTCCCTGCCTCTTTCCTCCTCACCTGCCTTGCTATCTGTGGTAAGCCCACTGCATTCCCAATGCTGATCTCTGACCTACTCACTTCACATTTATGTTCCCTCCTGCACTTGCAAGTTGCATTGCATATTTGTTTGGATGTTGTTTTTCCTGCTGGCAACTTCTTTTTTCTTAGCCGTTCTCCCTCCTATCTGCCATGTCATCTTTGGTGAGCTTTCTTCATCCACAGCACTGCTCTCAATGTTACTTGCTTCATTAATTTATCATTGGTAACTCTCCCTCTTTTCCTCAACCAACTGCTCCACCTCATCCCACCCCAAACTCCCTTTCTTTCCCATCTGCACTTGTACCTCCTCCATATCCCTGTAAAACCAACTGTAATGCATATTTCCTTTGATTTTGATTCCAGCTAAAGCACTCCCAAAAATTGCCTCCCCTTGTGATAAACATACCTGGCACACGCACTCAATAAGCTACCGATTGCCAAAAATACTCATTCAGTCCTTGGTATGATTGTTGCAGGTGAGACACCAGTAATCTGGAAACTCTTGAGGAATGAATGCCTTTTTCTCTTTCATGATCATAATCGCAATGCATAGATTCTATCTGTTGGTGTGTGTGTGTGTGTGTGTATGTGTGTGTGTGTGTGTGTGAATGTAAAAGGTGTAGATCAATATACTTGTTCTGAGTCACATCCATTTTGACTCTCACAGCGGTGCCGAATGAACGAGAGCACAGGGGTGGAATACATGGGGCCATGGGAGCTGGACAAGGTGGTGGAGGGCTTTGGTGGTGTGGGGCTTGTCCTGGACAGCAGGAGTCCTGATTACAGCAAAGGGGACCTGGTCACCACTGCAGGCTTCTGGCCCTGGCTCTTGTGCCTTGTCATGAGTCCCCATCAGGACCCTCAGATACGAAAGGTGCCGACTTGAGTTTTGTCTCTTTTAGACTCCTGCAATGATGCAGTCATGGTCTCCTGTGCATGTGTGCTCTTCCAAAGTGGTTGGACCTGCAACTGTTTAACTTTAAGCATCGAGGCACCAAGTTTTTCATGCAGAGATTGTCTTTTGTCAGTGGCAGACTTTAGAGTGTAGAACTCCCCTGGTGCCTTCCATGCAACCTTTAGTAATACTATGCAGATGTCTCAGGTTGGTAAGAGACTATGAATAACAAGTTCCAATAAGCAATTATACATTTAGTCCTCCTTCCTGTTCTTTAAAGCATTCAAAATGCCAGTGCATGTTTTTGTTTGTTGGGAACAAAATCTGTATCATCCACCACAATATGAATATGACAACAAAAGGCCTGGGGTCAGCTAAGCAAGTGATACTATGCAGACCTTTGTGGCAGGAACTTGAAATTGTGACTGAAGAGTATGTGTGCATGCATGCATGAATATGTATGCATACATGTGCATAAACTGTATGCAAACTGTACACCATGGCTGCAGATTCCTGCAGAAATGGCCGCCTTGCGACAGCAGCCTTCCCTAGTGCTGAGTGGCCTGGGTCTGACAGGCCTGACTGCCTACCTGGGCATAGTGGAGAGGGGACACATCAAGCCAGGTGCCAACCAGGTGGTGGTGATCTCGGCAGCTGCTGGGTCCACTGGTTCCCTTGCTGGTCAGGTGAGTTTGGTTCCAGGCAGGTAGATCATGTTACAGTTACACTCTGTGAAGTTTCATATAAGTCTGGGACACACATCCCCTCAACCTTTCAACCTGCCCCCTTGAATGCATAGGATCAGCTGACGAACACTGACAGATTGAATTTGTTGACCACAAGGTGCATCTGGCAGCCAGATGTTAATCCGGTTCTCAGACAACAATGTTGTCATTTTTCACAGAACTCAACCAATCCTTTTTACAGATGAACAGCCTGATTACCAAGGCTGAAAAGTCTTTTAAGTTAACTAATATAACCCTTTTTACCATCAGGCTGAAACACTCTGAAAATGTAGTTATAATACCCCATGGTATCGCACATGCACACGTTTGTGTGTGTTTGTGTGCATACCAGCATGCATGCATGTGCATGAGGGAAATTCTTGAAGACACTATTTCCATGTCCAGATAGCCAGGTTGCTGGAATGTGGGAGGCTGGTTGGGGTGTGTGGCTCCGATGCCAAGTGCTCCATGCTGACCTCTGACCTGGGCTTTGACCACGCCATCAACTACAAGACAGAGGACGTGGCTGCTAGACTTCAGGAGTGCTGCCCTACAGGGGTGGATGTCTACTTTGACAATGTTGGAGGAGACATCAGCAATGCCATCATCCGACAGGTGAGATACATTGATTGACACCTTGGCACCTACTGTACAGGGTATGGGCCTGCCTGCATTGTATGCGTCTTTCAGATGTCAATGAGGCCTTATCATTATTTGCTTCATCCTTTAACTTACTTCCACATCTTTATTTTAGACTGATGAGTAGAGCTTTGTGATGAACACTGATATTTATTTCTAGAAGCCTGGACATATCAGTGCCTCCACAGGGTAAAAATATTTGCAAGGAAATTTTTTTTCCAAGCACACATCCTCATTTGGAATATTTCTTGTTTCAGATGAACACAGGATCCCATGTAATTCTCTGTGGTCAGATAGCCGTCTACAATAAAGACCTCCCATATCCACCCCCTATACCCCAAGAGATACAGAATATATTGTCTGAGAGAAATATTACAAGGTACAGTATAATTTGATATTGAATTTCTTGATAAACTGGAAGTTACTTTGGTGGTGCACAAAAATAGCATAAGAATAGGGGTAAAAAGTAATTAATTTAAAAAATGGTTTTTTTTAAAAGTTCCCATGAAACTTGATGTGTTACAGTGAAACATCCATTAATGGGTACATTTACAAAGCAATGGGCCCATACTTGGCAGTGTCCGCTAATCAACTTGCTCACACAGAAATATGGCTTCCCTGTATTGTGCGGCAATTGTATTTGATCAGAAAATGTTTTCACACACAGTGACATCATAGAAAGAGTTCATGACTTTTGTGACAGTTTGATACAAAATTGTGATCACATTATTTGCAGAGAACGATTTCTGGTGCTGGCCTATGCAGAGAAGTTCCCTGCAGCCATTCAGACCCTGTCCCAGTGGCTGATGGAAGGCAAACTCAAGGTAGTCACTGTCAATAGCTATTGCTCTAGTGATTGCAAGGCAGGCTTTGTCAAATGTGTTAGACATTTACTTCAGCAGAAAAAGAGAGAAGAGACCAAGACAGACAAGGAAGCCAGCATGATTACAGAGGGAGCATAAATAAATGTTGTGAGAGAACTGATAAACGAGTAAGTCCCAGTGCAGAATACCTAATCACAACTTACTTTCAAGCTCAATAAAGAATCAAATAAAGGCACAAAATTCCATACTGTTTCAGTCCAAAGACACTATTAGAGAGTGTCTTTGATCAGTCCTGCTCCTCCACATCATAGATTCTCAAAGCCATCTTCTCGACCAGTCTGCTACTCGGGACCATCAATCATGTCTTGAATAAACCTGTTGAATCACACCTGGTACAAGATCAGCAGGGAAACTCACTACTCCAATGTCACACACAGCCCTCTTGACTTCCCACTCTGTTCCCTGCAGGTGAAGGAGACGGTGGCCGAAGGACTGGAGAATGCTGGGAAGGCGTTTGTCAGCATGATGAGGGGAGGCAACACTGGCAAGCAAATCGTCCAGGTCTCCTCACCTCCATAGCAGTCACTGCCTTGAATCAGGAATGTTGCAGTCAACCCCATCCCAGTGCCTTGCTAAGTGACGTCTGGTCAGTCAGAAACAACGCTGATGCAACATCATTGTATAAGATCAAGACTTGGGGCAAGTGTGACTGTTTGCCTAGCTCAACTGGGCAACTGCTGATCTCCTTCCAGGAGGTTATGTTTTACCCTTGGTTCAGTGATTCAGCAAAATACATCAAAAAGTTCAAGATGGATCCTGATGAAATTTGGTGGAAGGTCAAGGTTTCACCCAAGGAAGAATCCATTAAATTTTGGAGTTAATATCTGTTATCTTGTGTTGAAATTACAACCAAAAAGGGAAATTTTATCACAATACATAAAGTTGATGAAGTCAAACAATTAATGATGCTGGCATATGTGTTCCACACTCAAGAAACCCTTTCAGCAGATGATAAACTAAACTTCGGCGCAAACTATAATATAGATTGGAATCAAGGTCCCTTTAAAGTTCTTGGGATTACATTATCCGCCTATATATCGGAGGATGTCCCTAAATTAAACTAAGAAGGACTAGTAGGAAAAGTAAAGAATATACTCAAAGCATGGAGAGGGAGAAACCTCACACTTTTCGGAAAAGTCAAAATCATAAAGACACTAGCATTCTCTAAATTGACTTATTATCTGATGAACATTCCTCGACCCCCTGACAGTATGATAAAAGAAATCAGCAAAACATGCTTCCAGTTTTTCTGGAACGGTAAACCTAGCAAAATAAAAAGAGATGTAATGATAAAAGAATGCAGTGAGGGAGGATTGGGAATGATAGATGTAGATAGCTTTGACAAAGCTCTAAAATTGACTTGGATGAGACATTTACTGTAAGATAACTTCACACGCAACTATGTGTCTTTTATGGACCATACTGTACATTGCATTGACTTGTATTAGAAATGCAGCTCGACACAATTTGGCGCTGTGAAATCCCCATCACTCCATCTTGTCCAGCATTCCTAACATTTTTTTACCATCTGGTGCCCTTATATTTCTAAATTTCGCATACCTTTCACACAAACACCTTACCTGTCTATCTCTCTCACTCTCAATATCTCCTTCTCTTTCGTTCTTTTTTCGGCTAGGAGATAAACCCCACCCCTTCTAATCCACCCCCAACATTACTACACTCAGTAGACTTCCTCGTTTGCTGTTCTTATTATTTTGATCAATTGTCTGTCTGAACTGATGATTGATGATGATTGATAGGGATGATGGTGATGATTGATGATGATTGATAGGGATGATGGTGATGATTGATGGTGATTGATAGGGATGATGGTGATGATTGATGATGATTGATGTTGATTAATGAAAACTGCAATGTGTACCTTACCTTTTTTTTCCTCCTGTTTTTCTCTTTTTGTAAATAAACTTCATGAAAAAAAAACTTCGTCGAGTCAGGCCTGGCTAGCAGAACATGCTGCCTGAATTAATCAAACAGGCCATGGAATATAAATTTTGGTTTCCTTGCTGGAGGGTTGCCCTCTTTGAGAGCTTTTTAGTCTTGTTTGTAAGCTCATACCATGACCTTGAGTGTATGAGCTTACTTTGGCAAAGTATGGTTTTGGAACCATCCATGAGCCATGATCTTCTAAAAGTAATTTAGTTTAGGGTTTTTATAGATCTTTGCAGTACTGAAGGATTTATTATGGTATGATATTCGTGTTGATAGCTGATTCATGATTCAATGGAACAAGCTCATGGGTATCATGTTTACCAATGTCATATTTCTATTGACAAGTGAAATGCTGAAGGAAAACAAAATAATATTGTTGAAATCTTTACTACACATAATGTGTTATGCAATAAACTGAGCAGTCAACAACACTCACTTGGGTGTGATTGTCATCCAGCTTCTACAACTATGGCGTACTTCAGTGACATTACATGTACACAGTCTCAAATTCAAAACCAAGAACCCACTAAAACTGAATACTCCCCTAACAATGCATACAGAGGCTTAAGAATATCCTGAAAAGCTTGCCAAAAAGTCGGCCATTCACTTAACAGCAAACTAACAGTATGTCACATGCAATTCACAAAGGTAGCTGCAAAAAAAACAAAGTCATGATAAATTCACCTCCACTTAATTCAACAGATTAGGAAGTACTTGGGGGAAAGAAAAATGTTTGAGATCCCAACATGTCCCATTTACTGGGATTACAATCTGACCCTGGATCAGGCATGACTGGAAGGCAGTGCCACATTTTATTCATTAACATTTCACAGAACTTAAAGCAACAAATACACACATGCATGCATGCATACACATACATGTACATGCATGCACCCACACACACACACACACACACACACACACACACACACACACTCCAGACTGGAATATTCAGTGCCAGTAGTTATTGTGGTCTTGCAGAGTTTCCAACACCAATACCAAACCAAGGTGACCCTTATTCACCACTGAAGCCATAGGGGCTGCACTACTCAAGACATGACAAGTTGCACTTATCATCCAGGTACAGCAAGACTGAACTGCTGAAGGCTTCATCATGAGGTCCAGATGAGAACTTCCCTTCCCCATACTCTTTGTCAGTATTTCATGAATCTTCTTCTTTGTTGTCCAGGCACTGCAGTCTGCCGTCAGAAACATTGAGCTGGCAGAAACATTGAGCTGGCAGAAACATTGAGCTGGCAGAAACATTGAGCTGGCAGCTGAGATCCCCAAAGCAGTCGCCGTGTGTCCTGCACACTTATGGAAGCTGACCAAATGTAACAGTGCAAGACAAACCAGCTGAAGTCACTACAGCCCCTTTTTAAATAAGACTTCCAGATAAGTCCTCATCAGGCTACTTTTTTTTTGCAGCTTTACATGAAAGTAAAATAATTATTGTCATAGGTTATGAACATGCTCTCTGGAATGAGTATTTAAGAACTGGACAATTTTGTGTGCAAAAAATCTGACAGTCATTTTTCACACTTGGCCCAGTTTTCTCGTGCATGGTCACAAATAAGCAAAGGCGTCTTCAGGCATATACTTATACCTGTGCATTTATATGGTTTCCTGCCTCTGTGATCCACAAAACTTCAGATGGCCACGTCCGTCACATCACCTTTTTTTAAAAACACAGCCCCCTGTGGGTCAGGGGTAAGAACAGACCCACCACGTCTCCCTACTCAATCTGTACAAGGCAAATTACTAGGGAATGAAAGGTAAGACTTTACTCCTACATTAACCAGCTCTGATGATTTTTGCTATCAATGGCCATGCATAGGCTGAAAAGGCTGCTAGGCTGTCACTCATCATTATCATCAAGAAACACAAGTCCATCAGCGAACACATTCTTGGGGGTCTGCTTCACTTTTTGCCAAAGCATTGCAGGAAGAGAAAGTTGGAGAGGGAGGTTTGAGTCATCACAATACACAAAAATAAATGCATAATGTCCTATAATGCTACATTTGGCTCTTGCTGCCATTTCCATTCTGACCCTTACAGCCATGATTAGTTCTCGAGTTTTCCTTCTCCAACTCTGTATTCTAAATGACCATGAGACACATCAGACTAACTTTAGAGCAATGAATTGGGGAGGAAAACGAGGAGGCTGTAGCTGGGTTTAGCTGGCAGCTTGGGGCAGTATGGGGAAGGAAGGAATGGGGAAGGAAGGAATGGAGATTGGCAGTATGGGACATTGTGAGTGGTAGGAGAATACATCATGTCAATATTTGGGGTCTGATGCTGCACTGCAGAAAGACTATTCAGGGACAGTGTCTGTGGTACCTGTAGAGACTGATGGGGGTAGAAATCTCACAAACTGTCTGGATCAGGATGCTGAGGATGTCATGTCTACTGGGTAGATTTTCAATCAGTTCTCTTCAACGTCTTAACACATAGTGTCTTCCTGTTCTTTGACATGAACACAAATACCATGACTAAATGTGTCCATGCAGACATCATCACTCAGTCAAAAATGTTTCTTGGGTCTGGTGCCTAAATGTACTACACTTTCCTTGCTTATGGTTCCAAATGTGTTTGTTTAATCAGGTCAACAAAGCATTAGACAATCAATATGAAGGGGTAAAACAAAGGATAAAGCATTGTACAAAACAGTTCAATTTTTATTTATAAAATCACAGGAAGAACAAGTTTGCAAAGAGATCAAGAAATATTATGCTTCAACCTTATTCCAGGTTAACATTTTTCAATAGTCCATACTCATCTGCTTGGTCTATTAGAGGGCAGAAAATAGGAGATTCAATCTGCAAAAGAAGAACAAGACATGTTCCTTGAGCTGCAAGGGAGAAGCCAACAATCCAGCAATAAAGTGCAGAATACTGCAACTTATCTCACGGCACTGATGCACAGCCTTCCACAGAGAGTAATTACTATACACCTCAATCACCACTCTTGCAAGAAAATTGTCAAAAGTAATCAGGTCTAAGTCACCTTCACGAAGAAACCTCATTTTTAAAAGCTGTTGTTTAAGAGTCTACTTTTCCTTTATCACTATACATTTATTTGCAGAATGGACCAAATGGGAAACTATCTTGTTTCCAAGGACAAACATGTTCTTCGCCTGCTAATGAATCTTATCACAATGAATACTGTAAAATCACCAAATGAAAAGTCACTTCATCAATTTACTTTCATGATGTGCATTTCACCTGGTAAGAGACAATGTTTAGGGTTACTTTAACCACTGAATACAAGGTAGGTTACATCCATAATGCTCTCCCAGACAATCTTGTTCTTTTTTTCATGCAACTCTCAACCTAACAATGCACAGAGAAATTATGTTTTTAGTAAATTTACTCCAACGACAATAAGAAGCAACATGCACATCATGTTCAGTAAGAGCACGCACACACACACACACACACACACACACACACACACAAACTCAAGCACACACACACACAAACTCAAGCACACACAAACTCATGCACACACACACACACACACACACACACACACACACACACACACACACATATCTTTACAAAATTTTGACATATTGAATTAAAGGCATACTTACTCCTAAAACATATTCACAGATGTGTGGTTCCATCAAGTACAGAGCAACTGAATGGGGGTGCTGAGTGTTTGTCACACATCTGCAAGAATCAAAGTAAATTCCTGTCAAATTTAAAGAGTGTTTTCGTGTGTGTGTGTGTGTGTGTGTGTGTGTGTGTGAGTGTGTGTGTGTGTGTGTGTGTGTGTGTGTGTGTGTGTGTGCTGGGGAGGGAGGGTTTGCTTTTTACTTCTAATCAACACCAACAGAAAGATGACCACCACTCATGCCAGATATTAATTTTAATTGACTTTCAATCAGAAGTGCCTTTTCAAAGTGAGAATATTTTCAATGGAAAATATAGAATATCACTTCTGAAGCATACAATGAAAGTTTTGAACAATACAAAAGCATACTCAACCTAGACTTGACAATATCTAATCCTCAACTCTTCTGTTGCTTCTGGGGAAGATTTCTTATACCATTTGTACATTTTCAATGATTTGCACTCTTTCACCACTCCAACAATTCATGTACTTGGCGCTGAAATGATTTCTTCTCTCTTTAATCATTAGAGGTCAGACACACCCTAGCATCAGAAATACAACTTACTTGAGCCGTACTTCAACAAATCTTTTCAGTCCAGTCATATCACAGACATCTCCATCACCCAGATATAGTGATATAAATCTGCAAATACAAGATTACATGTAATCACACTGAATGAAATGACTGTTCAGAACAATATGTTATTTGCATTAGAGTTTAAACAATTTCTCCATAATAATTCTCAAAATCTACAGGAAGTCTTCTCCTATCAAATAATGCAGACAGAGGAACCTATGTTCAGCAATACTACCTCACTTGAGTGTTATGTTCATTCATATGACACCACAACACAGTCTTGGAGTACACTGATGGTCCTAAAGAAACCAAATGATTTCATTGAGATGATGTTCACTCAGACAACACTACAATAACAAGTTAACAACATTATTGCCAATAACAGTGCCTGATGTTTATTTGCGAAAACACAATCAAGTACTCTCAGAAAAGCAAAGTGCTGGTGCTTTGGATATTCCTGTGTTTGAGATTATTAAAGCCATCTTTTCCACTTCCGTTTCCAGGGCAAACTTACTTTCTTTCCCCAGCTGCGACCAGGCGCTTGCCAGGGTTTCTGTCGATCCAAGCTTTGTGCTTGGCTTCATCCCAGTAACCCAAGTTGACCACGGTGCGTCCTTCAGGATCCTGTCACAAGATGATGATGATGAATGGATTTTTTCGGTCGCTCAGCCTTTGTAGGCCATGTAAGGGCATCAATTTCCAACTTTAGGGGAGACACGATAATAAGAATGGTCAAAATGTCATTTTCTGGTGATTTTTACTTATGAGCATTTCTGAGTTGTTTCAACCCTCTGCAATGTAATTCCAGTAGTCTCTCTACTTAACTGGAGCCGATTCCAGGAAGATCAATGTAATTCCAGTAGTCTCTCTACTTAACTGGAGCCGATTCCAGGAAGATCAATGTAATTCCAGTAGTCTCTCTACTTAACTGGAGCCGATTCCAGGAAGATCAATGTAATTCCAGTAGTCTCTCTACTTAACTGGAGCCGTTTCCAGTAGTCTCTCTACTTAACTGGAGCCGATTCCAGGAAGATCAATGTAATTCCAGTAGTCTCTCTACTTAACTGGTGCCAATTCCAGTAGTCTCTCTACTTAACTGGAGCCAATTCCAGGAAGATCAATGTAATTCCAGTAGTCTCTCTACTTAACTGGAGCCAATTCCAGTAGTCTCTCTACTTAACTGGAGCCGATTCCAGGAAGATCACAACATGTCATGACTTCCTCAGTCATTTGCCTTTCACAAATCACACACTGACACAGGGAGACGCAGTGGGTCTACAGTCATTTGCCTTTCACAAATCACACACTGACACAGGGAGACGCAGTGGGTCTACAGTCATTTGCCTTTCACAAATCACACACTGACACAGGGAGACGCAGTGGGTCTACAGTCATTTGCCTTTCACAAATCACACACTGACACAGGGAGACGCAGTGGGTCTACAGTCATTTGCCTTTCACAAATCACACACTGACACAGGGAGACGCAGTGGGTCTACAGTCATTTGCCTTTCACAAATCACACACTGACACAGGGAGACGCAGTGGGTCTATTTTTACCCCCAACCCACAGGGGGATCCTGACAAAATAATCAGAAAATGCCAAGAGATCACTTGGCTCCCAGGGCAACCTTGGAATAAACAGATAGACATTTTCCAAAGAAAGAACATGCATGAACATGTATGCATGCACATGTCAAAGCACTAATACTGCCCCCCACTAGCAATCCCTCCACATAAACCCAAAATAGACTGAAATAATTTTCTGTCTCATATGTATCATTAAAAACAGGAGCAAGGAAATGCAAAAAAATTGGCAAAGCACTTTAAATGCATGAACTTTCATTTATATATAGATCTTAGTTCTTGAGACTAGAAACTTACAGAACTTTCATAAACATGTACAGATTTTAGTTCTTGAGACTGGAAATATAAAGAGGGCATTCATCCATGCAAGAACAAAAAAAGGCACACTCCACTATCAATATAGAAGGAGACAGATATGCGGGGGGTTTTTCATCGGTACAGACTTTACCTTAAGATATCAAGAATAAGGAACAGTAGACACATAGCCGATGAAAGCTAGAATCACAATTAATGGATAAAACAAGGTTCAAGTGCTCAATCTCTCTCTTCTCTCCTCTCCCCAACCCCACCCCCTACCCCCGTGCCCACCATGCTGCAGTTCTCTAGGGGTACGTACTTACATCATGATACTGCTTTGCATGCTTCCCGTAACAAAACTCGTACTTCCACCATCCACCTCCCTGTGGAAAGAACAAGCAATCTGCATTAGTTCCCATACATACGTGGAAAGATTATTGAAGGATTCCTAATACCAGATCGATGTATTCAAATGGTAAGGTGACAGCTTCTAGTTCTAATGCTGCAAATTTGAAGAAATTTAAACTAATTTCTATGTTTTCTTGACATACTTACCAGTAGACAAACCAGTGATATATGACCCTTTGACCTCAAAAAAGAATTAGCATAATTATTACCCACACGTGCCAGCCTGCATCGGCCAATCCGATTGCCTAAACCCAGCAGACAGGCCATGGCAAGGGAGGTAACTCCCCAATGCCTCGCGCCTGCCTGTGTATATAAGGCTGCAGGCGGCACGTTCCCTCACTTTTGACAATGCTGAGAAAACCCGAGCAAATGCACAAACGGGGAGGTGGGTGGGACAATAATTTGTCTACTGGTAAGTATGTCAAGAAAACATAGAAATTAGTTTAAATTTCTTCAAGTTTTCCTTCCATACTGACCAGTAGACAAACCAGTGATATGATTGCCCAGCAATGGGTGGTGGGTTGTGCATAACATCTGACCCAACAGAAAAACCACTCACCATCAAACACGAAGAGCCGAACCCGCAACCACCAACTTGTTGATGCCAAAAGTGTCGTTGACACGACGAACTCTAACAACAAGGAACTAGCCAGGTGAACCCATGTTGGAAAGAAGCCAAGCAGAAAAGTTCAACACGTGAACATTCAGATGGCCAATTCCCGAACGAGGTTCACGAGAGTGCACGCAGAGAGATGAAGCTCGATGCGTTCCCCATCAGCCATAGCCAGCATCAGAGAAGCAGAAAGCTCCAGGCCAGAAAGGCACGACCAGGATCATGCGAGGACGCTCCCGGACGACCGTGACCAACACCCTCGGAAGAAGGCGCGTGGGAGGGAAAGCGTAGAGTGCCATGCTCGACCACGACCTAGCAAAGGCATCCCGCCCGAGAGCCTGTGGATCATACCTAGGCGAGAAGTAACACGGCAACGCGTGTCGAACCGGGTGCGAACAGATCCACCATCGGCTTGCCCCAGTGAAGCCACACCTGCTCTAGAGCCTGATGCCTACAGTCCACTCTGAAGGCCGAACCTGAACATCCGGCTCAGGTGATCCGCCAGCCTATTCAACTTTCCAGGAATGAACTCCGTGGAAAAAGAAATGCCATGGGAATCAGCCCAAACCAGAATCTCCCAGCTTTGAGAGACAGAGTCGTAGAGACTGTGCCTCCTAGACGCCCGAGATAACCGGACAACCTGCGTACCCAGCAGATAAGCGACCTCCTCTTCCAACACCTTTACCCTCTCAGGGTGAAAGGGTTTAGGAAAAGCAAGAGGCTCACGTGACAGATGCGGAGGAGTCGTGAGCGGAATAATCCGTCCCGCACCACCCGCAGAATAGCGCTGTCGTGAACTTGCCGACGCCACACGGCAAAAGCCCGTTGCAGAGCGTGTGCACGCGTAGAAGAAGAACGAAGTCAGCGCGGCAGAACACTGGAACTGCGCCCCTGAAAAGGCCGAACCGCAGCCGCGCCAACGGTTCCTCACCGGAAGAGTCCACAGACAGAGAGCGAAAGGAGCGTTGGTCGGCCGACTCAACGTCCCCCCCCCCCCCTCCCGCAGCCGCATTGGAACCAGGGTCCGAGAACCGAGCGTGCCAACTCGCTGGGCTCTGATCCGGTCGTTCTAGACTCGCCTCCCCGCAGGGAGAAACACAGTCGACGACCGCAGAGTCAGAGGAGAAAACAGACCCATGACCGCGCCGCCCCGCCCCGCTTGACCTTCCGGAAGCGCGGGGCCGGGACCCATGGGAGTGCACAGAAGGAGGGCGGCGTGATCACCGGACCAAACAGTGTCTGCTGAACGGCCGGGAGCCACGCTCTGCCTAGGGCCCCCCGCCGAGCTCGACCTTGCGAGAGCTCGGTGGGGTTGCCGCTCCGCCCTGCCCGACCCGACGGGAGCACAGGGGCGGGGCACAAGGGAGTGCACGGAAAGGGTTCACCGGACCAAGCAGTGCCAGCTGTATGGCCGGAAGCAGCGCTCTGCCGAGGCCCCACCGCAGGGCTCAACCTTGCGGGAGCACGGGGGCGGAGCACAGAGAACACAGGAAAGGAGGCAGGGTGCTCACCGGACCAAGCAGTGTCAGCTGATGGCCGGGAGCAGCGCTCCTGCCGAGGCCCCACCGCCGGCTCGACCTGACGGGAGCACAGGGGCGGGCACAAGGGAGTGCACGGAAGGGTGCACCGGACCAAGCAGTACCAGCTGTATGGCCGGAAGCAGCGCTCTGCCGAGGCCCCACCGCAGGGCTCGACCTTGCGGGAGCACGGGGGCGGAGCACAGAAGAAAGCACAGAGGAGAGCACAGGAAAGGGGCAGGGTGCTCCCAGGACCAAGCAGTGTCAGCTGCTGGCCGGGAGCAGCGCTCCTGCCGAGGTCCCATCGCCGGGCTCGACCTTGCGGGAGCACGGGGGCGGGGCACAGAGGAAAGCACAGGAAAGGGGGCAGGGTGCTCACCGGACCAAGCAGTGTTAGCTGCTGGCCGGGAGCAGCGCTCCTGCCGAGGCCCCACAGCAGGGCTCGACCTTGCGGGAGCACGGGGCGGGGCACAGAAGAAAGAGCACAGGAAAAAGGGGGGGGGGGGGGGGCAGGGTGCTCACCAGACCAAGCAGTGGCAGCTGCTGGCCGGGAGCAGCGCTCCTGCCGAAGTCCCACCGCAGGGCTCGACCTTGCGGGAGCACAGGGGCGGGGCACAGAAGAAAGCACAGAGAAGAGCACAGAATAGAGGCAGGGTGCGTCACCGGACCGAGCAGTGTCAGCTGCTGGCCGGGAGCAGCACTCCTGCCGAGGCCCCACCGCAGGGCTCGACCTTGCGGGAGCACGGGGGCGGGGCCACAGGATAGAGGCAGGGTGCGTCACCGGACCGAGCAGTGTTAGCTGCTGGCCGGGCGCAGCGCTCCCGCCGAGGAGAGAGGCAGGGTGCGTCACCGGACCGAGCAGTGTCACCTGCTGGCCGGGAGCAGCGCTCACGCCGAGGAAAAAAGAGCACAGGATAGAGGCAGGGTGCGTCACCGGACCGAGCAGTGGCAGCTGCTGGCCGGGAGCAGCGCTCCTGCCGAGGCCCCACCGCAGGCTCGACCTTGTGGGAGCACGAGGGCGGGGCACAGAGGAAAGCAGAGGAAAGCACGGGAAGGGGGGCAGGGTGCTCACCGGACCAAAACAGTGTCAGCTGGATGGCCGGAAGCTACTCTCTGCCGCGTCTGACCGCAGAACTTGACCCGAGGGGAGCGCGGGACCGCCTTCCGTGAGCGTCCAATACATACCTGTCCGAGCTCGACCCGTAAGGAGCGTGGGACAGCTTTCCGACAGAAAGCCGCATCGCGCCACTATCCAAGGGCGCGGGAATTGGCCACCACTGACCGCACAATACATACCTGTCCGTGGAACGCCTTCCCACAGAAAGCCACATCGCGCCACTATCCAAGGGCGCGGGAACTGGCCACAACTGACCGCACAATACATACCTGTCCGTGGAACGCCTTCCCACAGAAAGCCACATCACGCCACTATCCAAGGGCGCGGGAACTGGCCACAGGGTCGGGGCACAGGGGAACAGACAGGAAGGTGGGCAGGGTGCTCACCGGACCAAGCAGTGTCTGCTGATTGGCCGGGAGATACGCTCTGCCGTGGTCTGACCGCAGTGCTCGACTCGTGGGGAGCGCGGGACCGCCTTCCGTCAGAATGCCGCGCCACCCTGCTCGACCGGACGGGAGCACAGGGTCGGGGTACAGGGGAACAGACAGGAAGGTGGGCAGGGTGCTCACCGGACCAAGCAGTGTCTGCTGATTGGCCGGGAGGTACGCTCTGCCGTGGTCTGACCGCAGTGCTCGACCCGTGGGGAGCGCGGGACCGCCTTCCGTCAGAATGCCGCATCGCGTCACTATCCAAAGACGCGGGAACTGGCCACCACTGACCGCACGATACGTACCAGTCCGAGCCAACCTGCTCGCACCCCTGCTCAGGAGCAAGGGGACAGGAACCACAATTCCGGCCAAGGTAATCCGCAGCCTGACCAGGCTGACCCGACACTCCGGATACGTGACGTGGAGGACTGAAACCAAAACACAGCTCGCGGTCTGACCGACGAGAAACAACCGACCCAGCGGGAGAGGAGATATCAGAATACTCCTGTTCCACTGACACGGGGGAGACAAAGCCAGGGGAGGGGGGCCGAGAGCCGAAAAACCCCGAGGGCTCACTCCCACCCACAGAGAAAGCAACCGTCGGCTCAGTCACAGTGGCGACCGTCGCAATAGACTGCGTGGTGGAAACCGCAACATCCGCATGCGAAAAAGGAACTTCCGCCTCTCTGCCTGCCGACACAGGCACAGACACGGAAGCACGCGAAGTAGACCTACGCCTGGAGGACGAAGCAGAAGGAAGGGTAGACGCGCGCGTTCGTAAAGAGCGCGTCGTCCCCCCTGCCCCCGACCTCGCTGCCCCAGTTGAGTCGACTGCAATATCCCGCACGCTAGTAACACGACACGCGTGGGGAAAATCCGCCATGACAGGCAGACGGTGAATTACAGCACCGACGCCGAGAAAAGCGAACACACAGCCACAAACCAACGCAAAGACAAGCGAAGCAAGAACACTCGCAAGTCGACGCTCGCCTGAAAAAGGCACAACACGCCAACGCAACAGAACAGGGCGCGTGCACTCAAAAGGACCAGGCGAACAAAAATTCAAAACGTAAACACACAAGCGCCAAACAGACGCCAAACAGCGGCGCACCGCAATACTTCCCTCAAGCTCCCAGCGAAGGAACAGCTAACTCCTTAAGTCACACAACGTAACCCCGAGGTAATCCCAGTAGCAGAAGTACCAGCGAAACGTACAGTTTCGAAAATTGTCAAAAGTGAGGGAACGTGCCGCCTGCAGCCTTATATACACAGGCAGGCGCGAGGCATTGGGGAGTTACCTCCCTTGCCACGGCCTGTCTGCTGGGTTTAGGCAATCGGATTGGCCCATGCAGGCTGGCACGTGTGGGTAATAATTATGCTAATTCTTTTTTGAGGTCAAAGGGTCATATATCACTGGTTTGTCTACTGGTCAGTATGGAAGGAAAACTCAAAATTGTGAGACTTTTGGAGAAGAAGCTGTAGGTGCAAGTACGCTGAGAATCCCCATATCAACCCTGAGACTAGAAAGCACTCAGAGTGCAATCCTCTGTCAAGGAAGCCACAACACAACACTGCAAAATTCAGGAAGTGTCTTCTGCTGGCTGGGCCTGACGCTACATGACGGTTTTAGCACTGCTAGTGGTTCATGGAGGTACGCCTGTGATGCAGCGATGTATCATTCAAGACATTGTTCTGCTCAGCTCGTGAACATGAGATTATAATGTCTTACAGTAGTTGAATAGATGGCTGGTATTCCATGGCCTTTATAATTCAGACAGCATGCTCTGCTAGCCAAGCCTGACACTACGAAGATTAATAAGTACCTGATGGCAGTCTGTGTGTGTGGAACACGTGAGCCAGCTTGCAGCTACAGTGCAGCATTGAAATCTCTTTATGGTTGTAATTCCAAAACAGTAAAACAAATAACCACCTAAATTTATTGCATAGTTTATTAGGTGAAACTCTGACCTTGCAGCAAATTTCATCAGAATTCATTGTTTACTTTTTGAGTTAATTTTGCACACAGAATAACTACCTAACCAAGCAATCAACTGGCCAAAAAACATAACCTCCTTGACAGGGGTGATAACTCCCTGTGGCATCAATGCGCTGCCTTGGGGCTGGCTGTATGAGTGCTACTGAAGCAGTCCTCAGAAAAATCAAAGTAATCTCCAGCTTTTATAAGGGAGATCTCTTGGCAGCAATAGCTGTGTGAAGAAATTCTGTGCTTTAATGTCATTTCCAAGTAAATAATTATTGGACAAAATCCCAAGAAGTTTTGTAAGCTTACCCCTTTTAGGCAGTGGTCTCCACTGATGACTCCCCTTACAATGTTCTTGTCAGTGTGAGGACCAATGATGTCAGGTTGCTTCCTGTAGATCTTGGGCTTGGGCCTCTGCGGAGGAGGTGTTGTGGCCTCTGGAATGCTTTCCTCCATCTCCTCCACCCCAGTAGCAAGGCCAGCAGTGAAGGGCTGCAGTCAACACAGATTTGGCCATGCAAGACCCCTGTATGCCACTGATGCACCCCCCACCCCCCTGCCCCACCCCTGAATGCAGACAGTTTCCTCCTTCCTTACAACGTCAAATAATCAATGTTCAAAAAAACAAATTGCTCAAGCATTAAACCAAAAACTATTCAAGGTATGGAGATCACTATGTAGCTGTACTTTACCACTTACAATGATAAATGTTGT
Source organism: Theodoxus fluviatilis (assembly GCA_034096865.1). NCBI lineage: Eukaryota > Metazoa > Mollusca > Gastropoda > Cycloneritida > Neritidae > Theodoxus > Theodoxus fluviatilis. The sequence continues at coordinate 199,276 of JAWQFJ010017573.1, forward strand.
TATCTCTAGCGCATTCAAACATAACTAGCAGCCTAAAGTCTGCAACACATGGACCAAGGACTGCCAATCTTCTGTCCCTCTAGAACAGTTCAGTTCCAGTTGGATCAAATTTACATAATTGCTTCTTGTCATATGATGCAGTACTTCACAATGTTTCCTTGAACTCCTAGGTAATATCCTCCAGTTCTATCCATATATGAAATCAGTTTCTGTGAAGGCTCTGATGGTTAATTCTGATATGATGAGCCTTTTAACTGGCAGTAAGCCAGCACAGGGTTGGACAGCCCCCCAGGCAGGGAAGACTGCATGAGTGCCTATTAGGTTATGCTCTGCATTGCACTCTTGTTCGAGTGGCAGATGGGTGTCAACAAGGGGGCAACATGTATGTGGCCTAATCACAGGCAAGGGAGAAAAGTCAGTCAAAGAAAACAAGGGCAAGCTTTGTAATGACCTACCTCTATTTTGATGTGCATACATGTAGGCCTACACACACGCCTGAATTTTTTAATAGACCTGTGATTTTATTTTTTCTTCCACCCAGTTCACCACACCTGATACTTTCAATCGTTGGCATGTTTGAAACTCAATCTCAACTAATGGACTGCACTCCTTGCCTGGGAAACACTAAACACCTGTGTATCTGTACCTACAAATAATACAGAATACAGAATAATGACAATGTTCTCACGTTGCTTGCTGTTAGTCCCTGCTTTTCCTCCAGTTCAATGATCTCCAGCTGCCTGGGCCTTGGCGGGGAGCCACCCAGGGGTAGGCACTGGATCTGGTTCACTGGGGCCGTCTTGGGCCTGCATCCAGGTGGAACAGTGTGTGTGTGGAGAGTAGACAGTGTGTGTGTAGATAGTAGACTGTGTGTGTTTAGACAGTAGACAGTGTGTACAGACAGTAGACAGTGTGTGTACAGACAGTAGACAGTGTGTGTACAGACAGTAGACAGTGTGTGTACAGACAGTAGACAGTGTGTGTATAGACAGTAGACAGCATGTGTGTAGACAGCATGTGTATAGACAGTAGACATCATATGTATAGACAGTAGACAGTGTGTGTATAGACAGTAGACAGCGTGTGTATATACAGTAGACAGCATGCAAATAGACAGCAGACAGTGTGTGTATAGACAGCAGACAGTGTGTGTATAGATAGCAGACAGAGTATGTATAGACAGTGGACAGTGTGTGTATACGCAGTAGACAGTGTGTGGATAGACAGTAGACAGTGTGTGTGTGTGTATAGACAATAGATAGCGTGTGTATACACAGTAGACAGCATGTGTATACGCAGTAGACAACGTGTGTATACGCAGTAGACAACGTGTGTATACGCAGTAGGCAGGGTGTGTATACACAGTAGACAGGGTGTGTATAGACAGTAGACAGCATGTGCATAGACAGTAGATATCATATGTATAGACAGTAGACTGTGTGTATAGACAGTAGACAGTGTGTGTATATACAGTAGAAAGCATGTGAATAGACAGCATACAGTGTGTGTATAGACAGCAGACAGTGTGTGTATAGACAGCAGACAGTGTGTGTATAGATAGTGGACAGTGTGTGTATACGCAGTAGACAGTGTGTGGATAGACAGTAGACAGCGTGTGTATATACAGTAGACAGTGTGTGGACAGACAGTAGACAGTGTGTGGATAGACAGTAGACAGCGTGTGTATATACAGTAGACAGCGTGTGGATAGACAGTAGACAGTATGTGGATGACAGTAGACAGTGTGTGGACAGACTGTGGACAGACAGTAGACAGTGTGTGGATAGACAGTAGACAGTGTGTGGATAGACAGTAGACAGTGTGTGGATACACAGTAGACAGGGTGTGTATATACAGTAAACAATGTGTGGACAGACAGTAGACAGAGTGTGGATAGACGGTAGACAGCACATTACGGCCAGGGCCCCCCGATGCCCCACTCATGGCCTGGAACCCCAGACTGCTGGGTAGTAAGGGACAGCTCCAGTACTGCACTAAACTCTATTTCAACAAGCTGCATGATGTCCAGAGAATACATGGCCAATTCCATCTCAGAAATGTGCACACAGTTTTGGATGCACATTACACTCAAAAGTTTTTAAAAAGTTTGAATCAACCAAGCAGTATTTTCATAAACAGCCAAAATACAATTACAAGTTTGATATTCATTCATGTTCAAATACATAAAACAAAACCAATTAAATAAATACAGCTGGCTCAAAATCCTGTGTATACAAATCATTGACTAGATTAGTAAATAACATCTGTAGGAGCTGAAGAACAAGTTTTAGAAGACCACTATGAACTTTCCTTTTCTTCTTCTATTTCTTGTATCCTTTAAATAACCTTGAGGGAAATAGTATCTTTGGGCTCAAGTTTCCTCAGCTCTTAATACCGCTGAAATGGTCGTTGTCGGCAACATTTCCTGACATTGTACCCCAGTTTCAAATCTCGGCATTTCTCGCGAGAACGGACATTTATAAACATTGTTTAGCTTAAGATTACACCCTAATCACGCGGACCGTTAAGGTGCATGGAGTACAGTATCGCCGAGCAAGACGTTTGTCACAAAACGCAGATACATTAACGCGGCCGGATCATAGCATAACTCCCCGGGCGTGCGAGTCACGTGACTGTAAGGCCGAGATTTCAAAACTGGGGTACAGTGTCCGGAAATCTTGCTGACAACGACTCATTCAGCCTTAATACCTTCAAAAAATAATCATGATAATAAATGCAACAATAACAATAATAATAAGGTAAACTAAGAGACGTCTGACAAACACCTATAAAAAAGTTGGGTAAGAGCACAAGAGCGATATGTGGACAACAAAACTTCATCAAAGTTGGCACCTAAACTCAATTCCAAGTAGAATGAGAATACAAATCACAGATAAAACTATCTTCATTTTATCAAAGTCTTTGGCAGAAAAAAACTCACTAGTGGTAGATACCACAAACTGACACCCGCCAATGGAAATGCAATGGGAAGTCGCCTCAATATACTGCCCATTCTGCCATGTTTGCACTGTGTTTGCATTGCATCAAAGTGAAATAAACCTTCAATAAAACATTTGACCTTTCCTTTTTATTGTGTGTTACAATAGTTTGATATAATAAGCTGGTTTAGCCACTGCAATAGCCTTCTGCTGGGTGAAACCCAAGAACATCTCCGAAGGCTTCAACAGGTGCAGAACACCGCAGCACGTATAGTAAAACATCCACCCAGTCGTTCTCATATAACACCCATCCTTTGAGAGCTACACTGGTTGCCTGTCCACCAACGTATTGTGTTCTAAACACTGTGTCATGTGTTCAAGTGCGTCAATGGTTTGGCCCCGCTGTATCTGGTTGAGCTCCTCAGGACTTATAAGCCTGTGAGGGATCTCAGATCTTCGGCGCAGTCATTACTCCATGTGCCACGCTACAACACCAAGAGATCAGGAGAGAGAGCATTCTCGTATGCTGGACCAAAATTCTGGAACGATATCCCAGACAGACTGAGGGAATCTCCTTCAATACAGACTTTTAATTCACAGCTGAAAACTCTATTATTCAATGGTGAACATGTTGAGCGCCTTGAGCATGCCTTTGGGTGTGAGATTGGCGCTATATAAGAGCCAAAATACATACATACATACATTATGTAAGGAGCATATTTTATTCTTGAAACGAGGTCTGGTTTCAAACATCGTCTGGTATAGCGACAGGGTGCTCATGTGAACATCATTACCATAGCGTTCATGAGTTGCTTTGTGCAATGCAGACATGGTCTTGCAATTAGTATAAATGAAGAGATTTTATTATCCTTTCTCCAGTGATATCAAAACCGTTTCTGTAGGTCAAGTAGAAGTGAAGTTGTGTTTTGGATGCATTTCAAAATGCCAAAAAACTTTATTTTTTCACGTTAGAACCCTTGGGTTTCTTCTTTGAAAGCATGTTTGCCTACAAAATAAATGTGACTAAGACTTCAAATACACATAAATCACCATGTGAAGTATTTTTTTCAGCAACCTCTCCAGTATTTCATAGCAGGTATTGAAAGTTAGTGTTTTATAACATTTCGAGGGGTACCAAAAACTGCACAAAAATCTTAAACTTTAAAAATGCATAATTTCACGCCTAATTAACATAGAGGCTTAAATTTAGGAATGTAGTAATCAAAACAAAAAGATCCATTACAATGTGGTATCATTGAGATATTTTTTTTCATGATATTTGACATTCAGTTTGTGGTACCTGCTTGTAATCAGGATGGGAATAAATTCCTCAATACTGAAAAAAAAATGATGATCTGTCAGTGTAAGATAAACTCTATCTTTTCTTTGGTTGAGATCACAACAGAAAGATTATACTGATAATGCATTAGCTACAATGGCAAGTGACAAAGTTCACTTCCATGCAGAAAGGACACATGATACTGAGGAGAAAAGAGTAAGAAATCCTAGTCACCATCTGACCAAACTCACCTGTAATCAGGATGCGCACACAGCACGGAGGTGAGGACAGTCACGTCATATTCACAGGTGGAAGTCTCCTTCAGCTCGTAAACCTCACCATGACCGTCCGCCTGGCAGATGTACATGATGTGGGAACGACGCAGTTTGTTGGTCAGGTCACATTTGGTTCCATCCGTCATCCAGACTTCATAATATGGCAACTCCAACCCATCAATCTTTCTTGTCCTCAACTGTGAAGATAACCAGCCAGAGTCAATCACATGAATTATCGTGCAAGATGTGCATCCTTTGACATCTGTTGCACTGTGTATCTGTGTGTGTGTGCTTGCGTGTGTGTGTGCATGCATGCGTGTGTGTGTGTTTATGTGTGTGTGCATGTATGTTCATTTGTGTGCATGGCTGTGTGTGTGTATCTGTGTGTGTGTGTGTGTGTGCGTGTGTGTGTGTGCATGCGTGCATGCATGCGTGTGTGTGTGTGTTTATGTGTGTGTGCATGTATGTTCATTTGTGTGCATGGCTGTGTGTGTGTGTGTGTGTGAGTGTGCATGCATGCGTGTATGCATGCATACGTGAGTGCATACATGTATGCATGCATGCGTGTGTGTGTGTTTATGTGTGTAAGCGTGTATGTTCATTTGTGTGCATGGCTGTGAGTGTGCGTGACTGAGCAAGAGTGGGAATGTGAGTGATAGAGCGGAGAATGTCAAGAGATAAAACTCAATTGTGCCTGCTCTTGGTATTCTTATCACTCAAGTTACCAAGTTACCTTACCATTCAACACAGAGCCTCAAGTTACCAAGTTACCTTACCATTCAACACAGAGCCTCAAGTTACCAAGTTACCTTACCATTCAACACAGAGCCTCAAGTTACCAAGTTACCTTACCATTCAACACAGAGCCTCAAGTTACCAAGTTACCTTACCATTCAACACAGAGCCTCAAGTTACCAAGTTACCTTACCATTCAACACAGAGCCTCAAGTTACCAAGTTACCTTACCATTCAACACAGAGCCTCAAGTTACCAAGTTACCTTACCATTCAACACAGAGCCTCAAGTTACCAAGTTACCTTACCATTCAACACAGAGCCTCAAGTTACCAAGTTACCTTACCATTCAACACAGAGCCTCAAGTTACCAAGTTACCTTACCATTCAACACAGAGCCTCAAGTTACCAAGTTACCTTACCATTCAACACAGAACCTCAAACTTTAAAACCATACTCTGTAATAATAATTTTTAAACATCTCAAATCTACAGTTCCACTATAAATTCAATTCAGACCAGCTATCATCATCCCAGCTAGATCACTGAGATATGAAGACAAGAATAACGTTGTATGGTCCTTACACATCACAGATACGAACCTTTCTTTCCAGTGGTGCTTTGTCTTCATCCTTCTCATCTGCAAAAAACAACAGAAAACATTCATAGCATCACAAGCATCTAGGAAAGCCACTCATCAGCAAACACCCCAATCCCAACAATGACCTGGATGCATTAGGCCAGCGTAAGCATCCAAATAAAGATGTTAGACCCCACCAACCCTATTTTTACCTTGCCAACCCTTTATTTCAAACCATGCACACACAAAAAGAAATAAAAAGAAAAGAAATTGAGGGTAAATGATGAATTACATGCTGTTCCATCCTCCCTGCCTTATGAGCACTAAGGGAACCTACTATTTAAGTTTTAAAAAGTATTTTCAGTGACCAAAAGTTTGGTTTATGTTCAGTATGGCCTCTTCTAAAAAGAAAAAAGTTCAAGCCGACCTATCAACCTTTTTTTTTGTTGGTGTGGCCAAGTTACCATAATCAACTTTTTTTTTCTTTCTTAATGAACTCTTAACATCCTATAAGGAATTTCACAACTACAAGCCTCAGTCCTGTAAGGTTTCAGAGAAAATGACACAGAACATGGTTGACTTTTAAATAAAAACCGCTGGCGCTGAACCTCCAGGTTTTGGCATTAAAAAAAAACCCAATAAAGCTGTGAGGACCTTCAGTAAACCTGGAGGGATAAAAAATCGAATACAGGGCGTTTCGTACCCTGGACATTTCGTACCATGGATGCAACGTACCCTAGTCGTTGTATACCTCATTTAGTCGATTCGTACCTTTTCTACCCTAACCCTAACCCTAACCCTAACTCTAACCCTAACCCTACGGGTTAGGGTAACGGTTAGGGTTAGGGTACGAAACGACTAGGTACGAAACGTCCAGGATACGAAACGACCCGCATCGTAAAAAATCCTTCTTCCTCCTTCACCAATGTTCTCGAAATGAATCCTCCTAGAAAATCTCATCGAAATTACGTCACGTTATTCGACGTCAAATGATTACGTCACGCATTTTGCATTCGGATTCTGTTGTAGCGTTTTCTTTGCAATGTATGTCGTAAAAAGTAACTTTTTTCAAACCTCGATTCTGAAATTTTGATACATTCAATCGGACCTAACTTCCAGTTAGTGTGCAAAATGCCAAGGAAATCCGTCAAGTAGTTTTTGAGAAATCAGCTGTGAAGTCGGGACAGACAGACAGATAAAGTCTGTAGGACCTCCAGTAAACCTGGAGGGAAAATTCCTACTTCTATAATATTGTATGGATCTGTAATAAATTTTTTGTGTGTAGTCAGAAATGAATGTTGGTCATTCTAAGATCAAGTACAGATTGTTTTTATTATTTTTCTTTGCTTCATTTGCATGTAATTAGCAATATTACAGGTAAATTAATGGAAATAGACCAATTATTTCTATAAATATAAACACTGTGTAATTTGTGATGATTTCGTAACGATTCCTTGGCATAACATCGGCCATCACTGGCTGTCTCAGCTCACATCACTTGCTTCAGTAGCACCTGATTGAGCTGCAGCTGAATGACGCTCATCACATTGAATGATTGACGTCCTTGATGATTGTTCCATTGCCATTCTGCCTTGCCTAAAGTCAAGTCATGGATCATGACGAACATTTCCTCTGGAAAGAGTTGCAAAAAATACTCTAGTCTCTACTGCTTCTACATCAAGTCCGATTGATATTTGTGAAACAACGGCTTCAATGAAAGGATCGTTAGCAAACTCCTCCACAGTGTCTGACCATTCGGTGACATCATCTGATGATGGAGCGGATATATGTTGGCCACAGGTCCGATAAACAGAGTGGAAATATTTTGCCCACAGGTCCAATAAATCACTTGTGTGGGCACGGGAAACCGTTACATCATGCTGAGCCGACTCTTCGAGTCTAACGTGTCTAGATCAAACTATTTCGATCAAAAGTGAATCACTGCATCAACCATAGTCTGCATTATTGTTCGCCATCTTTGCAATGGAGAATGCCCACAAAAAATGAGCAAAAAAGCCAAATAACTCAGTAGAAATTGATCGAAATCTGTTTTTAAAAATTCACTGAGGCTCAATAACCAACAAGTGGATGCACTGCAGTAATTTCCTTCAGTTGTAGAAAGCTTCCCGCCAGAGTAATCTCCCTTGGTTTCTTAGGCATGAATCACACGCGGTTACAAGCGGCATAGGATTTAGGCTCAGGAGCGGTTAGGAGCGGCACAGGACGTTAAGAGCTTTAAACAGTCACACAGAGGGCATGCAAAACAGCTATCAATTGACAAAATGAAACATTCTGAGAGTTGATACTTCAATCACCAGTCACAAATTTTGAATATGTATGTACTAAAATATATTTTACACATTTTCCAATAACTTTTGAAGATGTCTAACAAAGCATACCCTCAATAAGAGCACCTTGTGTTTACAAGGAGTCGGAGACAATCTGTCATGACTTTGTGGAGGCTATAGTTGAAATACTATTCTAATGCAGTGTTTATATCAAACCTTCTCATGACAGGTGCATAAAAAGCAACTGATACTGATTCACAACAACTAAAGTCAAATGCATGTTTTCATAAAGCCTTCAAACAAAAACCTAAAGTTCACATCAACTTCCCTTCATTCTTCCATAGAAAACGCAAAGTCATACCGTCCTTTTCATCCATGTGCTTGCCATATCCCAAGATGTACTCTTGAAGTTTGGGTTTCTGGCAAGAAAAGAGAAGATGACAAAAGAACTGCGTAAATGCAAGACATTACAATAACTTCATCATAACAGTATGTATCTTCAGTTTTCTTATCTCAGATGCCTCAAATGGCAGTGCTGGAAGATGTAATGAAATGTAGTTGTCCTCTATACCTGCAAATTATACCAGATAAGGTGTGGATCAACTCGATATACATATGAACAATCTCTCTTTCCCATCCATCTATCTACATGTCTGAAAGCTCTGTAACCATGGGTTCCAGTTGATGGATGGTGTATGATAAGTGTGTGTGTGTGTGTGTGTGTGTGTGTGTGTGTGTGTGTGTGTGTGTGTGTGTGTGTGTACAAGTGTGTGTGTGTGTGTGTGTGTAAGTGTGTGTGTGTGTAAGTGTGTGTGTGTGTGAGTGCGTGTGTGTAAGTGTGTGTGTGTAAGTGTGTGTGTAAGTGTGTGTGTGTGTTTAAGTGTGTGTGTAAGTGTGTGTGTGTGTAAGTGTGTGTGTGTGTGTACATGTGTGTGTGGTGTGCATGTACATGTGTGTTGTGTGTGTGAGCATGCATGTGTGTATTTTTCTAGTGACAGCTGTCATATAAAGACATACACATATCAAACACAGAGAGCAGGAAAAGGTATGTGTGAGTACATCATTTGCCTTTGTTGTTTACAGAAGCAGAAGTGTGTGGTTTGAATTCTACACTTCTGAGAAAATGTTCTTTGGTACATGTATACAAGTCATTTGTGTGAGTGTGTGTGCGCATGTGTGCTTGCATGCATGTGCATGTATGCTTGCATGTGTGTGCTGCATTTGCATGTGTGCATGCATGTGGGCGTGGGCGTGTGCCGGTGTTTTTGTGCATGCACAAGTAAGTATGTGTCAGTGCATGTTGTGTTTCTCAGTTTATTATTTTTACAATGATAAATATGCAGAGTGTTATATTCTCATGTACATGCTTTACAATGTTCCTTTTTGAAACAGAAATGTACATGCGCCTGGAGCTGACTCTGTCAGGTCAAGTACATCTTGAATAAATAAAATTATTCTTATTATTATTATTTCTTTTTTGAATACGGAAGGAGCCAAACTTTGCAACTGAAACAATGGAATCAGCATTTGACTGACTCTGCTGGGTTCTTTGTCTTCGTGGTACTGGCGCAGGTGTCGCCCATGGCATAGTTCATACGTCCAGTAGCTCTCGATCTGCGGTAAAAAGATATTGGCCCGCTGCACTCCATGCAATTCTGTTCTCCCTTCAGGCACATACAAAATGGCTACTCAAGACTGGTGAGGGAAGCTCAATAAATGCAACTGCAAGTCAATCCACAACTTTGTCAGAATGTTTTTCTACACCAGCCATGTTGGCTGGCAGTGTTGTCTGGAATTGTAAAATGGAACGTCTCACACTGAGTGGCTATGCATTTTCTCTTTTTACATTTACAGATGACATTTCAAGGGTGGTAAAATCTAAATTGCATCCACAGATGATATACTGTCAAGTGAGAAGGAAAGGTAAATGCAGAACATTCTCTATTTATCAAAGAAATCTATTGAACATTTTTTTCAAATAAAGAGAAATCCATTATGATGTCAGAGAAAGCCTGGAAAAAAGGTTTTACTATAATCAAGGCTTGATAGTCTTTTGCACTCTTAAACTACTACTGACATAGCTCTTACAGACTGAATAACTATTGCAACATTTTTGTTATATTTAAGCACAGCATATATGGAAAAGCTAAATATTTGTCCTCGGAGTACAATTCATCCATATGAAGTCAAACTGAGACACAAATTCTGACAGAATTAGACCCAACCAAACCACAAGCTGGTGCACAGCTACACTGGCAAGGCAGGCTGAACTTCTCCCTAGGACTCCACTTGACCATGATGACCTATGCATGCCAGGCGAGCTCAAGCTAAACCTCAAAGAGATGCTTCACCTGCCAACTGTCAGTGTGAGGAGACTCCAGTTCTATTTTGGGCCTATCTTGCCTGGAATGCAGCAGAAATCAATAGCTACTGCCTTCCTGTATGGCCAGAGTCACTTGGACCCTTCATAGCCTTGTCCTGACTCTTTGCATGCCACGTCCCATGACAAAATGCAGCATCTGAGTCCTTTCCCCATAGTAGCCCTGGCTGCCCCCAGAAGTTGTGCTAGCTCTCTAGTTTTCCTAATCTAACTCATTGTTCTACATACAGTAATCACATGGGAAATGTCAGGTCTCACTTTCTCAAAATCATCACTTGACCAATCATTTTATCAGAATGAATCAGAGGAGGAACATGGGACAGAGAGCTGATACTGAGGTCAGTCCAGGAACACCAACAAAGGGCACAGAGAGGTGATAAGGGACACTATACATTAACTCTTAAGGTCCTGTAAGTCATTTAAGTGTTTCATTCCCCAGTCCTGTAAAGATTATGAAAATTGTAGGAAAAAAATTCTGTCAAGTTACAGCCACACGGGGTGGGTGGTTGGGTGGTACAGGATTGAGCAGGGTGGGCGGTAATGAGCGGTACAGGATCTTAAGAATTAATGTCACTTTTGTATCAATTCATTGTACCCCACATCTGAAGGTATTTTTCTCTCACTAGTCTTAGTGCCTCCACCTATGTCTCAGTCTCTTACTACCTACGAGCTTGCCTCCAAGAATGCCTCTGTGCTGCCTGCATCTGTCTGTCTGTCTGTCTGTCTGTCTGTCTGTCTGTCTGCCTGACTGTCTGTCTGTCTGTCCCTCTGTTCTTCCATCCATCCATCCATCTGTCCTGTCCCGTCTGGCCTGGCCTGGTTGTCTGTCTCGTCTCTCTCTCTCTCTCTCTCTCTCTCTCTCTCTCTCTCTCTCTCTCTCTCTCTCTCTCTCTCTCTCTCTCTCTTCCCACTCCTCACACAACTACTCTCATCCCTTTCTTTACATCCTTCCCTCCCATTCATTCCCTATCTCATTCAACTTTCTAGGCCTAATTTGGACTCAATCAGTCCACACTTCTTTAGAGCATTATATAATAAGGACGTACTCTGTAAGAACAGGCTGTCTGGGAGAATAGAGCTTCCATGAGCTCATGTGCACTTGCTACTTCATCTCCTTTGTCAGAACCCTGGGGAAAAAATAACCACAGTGCATACAAACAAATCAACTAGTTTTCAAAATACAGTGAAACTTTTTTTGGCAGAGTTACACTTACAGTATATTTTACTGCATTAGGTGAAAGAATTTAAGTGGTCAGTAAATGAGTTAACTGCATGTTGCAGCATGCAAAACATAGATGCTGAACACCATAAAGTGCTAGTACTCATCATGTGATGGTTCATGACTCATGACAAGATTATGATAAGCGTGCAATGTCCCTCAACAATATACTCCTACATTCCTATACATCCCCTTGCCACTTTGCTATCAAGTTTTTTAAACTCAAACTTATTGCTTTCCATTTAGGGACAATAAGGGGAACAAAGATAGGTCTGTTCAGAAGTCATCACTGGACAGCTCAATTCAGAACAATGATTCTGAGAAGGGACAGGGAGTAGCTAGGGCCTAGTTCAGTAGTTGACTGAGTGGATGTTACACTTACAGGTATGGCAACAAGGATAGAAGACGTGGTATGGGACATTTTATGTTGAAACATGCCTCAGAAACTCCTCATTGGAATGATCACTGCTTGCCACAAATGTAATGTGATGTAATGTAATTCCTGTGGCAAGCTGGACAAGTCCCTACACAAAGTATCAAATCTGGATAAATAATGTACATGTACAATGTACATCATCATCATCATCATCATCATCATCATCATCATCATCATCATCATCATCATCATCATCATTCATCATCATAGCCACCATCACCATCCAAAAAGGTACTTGAAGACCAGTCAGCAATCAATACAGGCATTTGCAGCAATGGTAAAATGAATCGTGTCTGACTCGGAGTACCATTGAAGAACATCTTATAAATGGCTGAAGGAAATCACACAATCAGATATGTGTGGATTCTAAAGAGAGGAAAAGAAAACACAGAGTAAAATGCAACAATAACATAGTAACAATACACACAACTATGCCTCAACACTTTTAGTAAGCATTTCACCTGTAGAACTCAAACCAATTTCCAGAGCTTACTTCTGGGGGAAGAAAGTACATTACCTCATGGCCTTTTCGAGTTTCAGGAAAGACACATTGATACTTCTCCTTCTGCCTTGTCATCACAACAACAGAATCATCCCCATGAGGAGCATCCTGAAAAAGACACAAGAAAGACATCACACTGCAATCCACAGACCTGCCAACCCACCATCATGCCAAAGAGTAGCATCCAGAGCTATTTGGAGTAGCATTGAAGGAATAGGCGTAGCAGAGGTTGGGGGGGGGGGGGGGGGGGGGGAGATAAGGCTGTGAAGGCGGCGTGATAATAAGCTGAAAGCGGGGGGGGGGGGGGGGGGGTGGGGGGGTGGGGGGGGGGGAGAAGAGATAAGGCTGCAAGCTGCACCATCACCGGCGCTACGTGAAAGCGGGGGGGGGGGGGGGGGGGGGGGGGGGGTCTCCATCACGGTCAAAAGTTCAAGCACAGGGGAAAAGCGTAGTTTTTATGGACAAGCGTAGCAGCGTAGCAAGCATGTCGAAAGCGTAACATACTACGCCTAAAGCGTAGCATTTGGCAGGTCTGAATCCAGTACAAACATACAGCCAGCACAGTCAGAGGCTCTTTGATGCCTTACTTATCAGGCACACACACAAAAATTAAGTTGTGGTTATTGCGACCCCATTGACTCCCCTTTTTCCCCCCTGCTGAACCCTTTATATCTTCAGCAATTGGGGAGGGGTGGGGGTGGGGGTGGGGGGATGGGGGGGTAGGGATGGGATGGGAGGAAGAAGAGAAATCAACAGTAAACAATGAAGTGCATGCTGTCCCATCTTCCCCAAGAGAACTCGGAAAACACACATTAGTTTTTTGTGTTTTTTTCATGTTTTCAGCATTAGAAAAAAATTTGGGGTGAAATCTAGCCTCTTCTTTAAAAAAAGTTGTGTGTGTTTTTAATAGTTCACGCCAACATAACAATCTTTTTTTGGTGTGTGTGGCCATGTTACTTTTGGGGCCTATTCCATACAAACCACTTTTTCTTTTTTTTATTCTTCAGTATGGTCCAATATGGTATGAGATCATTATAATCATAAGAACAAATGGACAAAAAAAAGAAAAAAAGAATTGAAATACAACCAAACTCACAAGCTAAGACATCCATACTCTCTAAGCCACAGTTTAGACTTATTTCAAGCCACTGTTTCTTATTTCAAAACAAAGAAACAAACAATTGTTATTTCCCTTCTGTGGGAGTCTATGGTGGGTGGCTGGGTGGTACAGGGAGTCTATGGTGGGTGGCTGGGTGGTACAGGGAGTCTATGGTGGGTGGCTGTGTGGTACAGGGAGTCTATGGTGGGTGGCTGGGTGGTACAGGGAGTCTATGGTGGGTGGCTGGGTGGTACAGGGAGTCTATGGTGGGTGGCTGGGTGGTACAGGGAGTGTATGGTGGGTGACTGGGTGGTACAGGGAGTCTCGTGGGTGGCTGGGTGGTACAGGGAGTCTATGGTGGGTGGCTGGGTGGTACAGGGAGTCTATGGTGGGTGGCTGGGTGGTACAGGGAGTCTATGGTGGGTGGCTGGGTAGTACAGGGAGTCTATGGTGGGTGGCTGGGTGGTACAGGGAGTGTATGGTGGGTGGCTGGGTGGTACAGGGAGTCTATGGGGCTGAGGGGAGAAGGTGGGGTGCCAGTGGGCAGTAAGAGGTGAGGAGGATGGGGGAAGAGGAAGAGAAAGGAGATGTGAGGAGGGGGGGGGGGGGGGGGGGGGGAGGGGGGGAGGGGGGAGGGGGGGGGAGGAGGAATGAAAGAGAGAAGGTGAGATAAATAATTGTCTTTAATAACTAAGTGCAAGAGTGCCACATGTACAGACAGACAGACAGACAGACAGACAGACAGACAGACAGACAGACAAACAGACAGACAGACAGACAGAGAGAAGGGAGGGGGAGGGGGGGAGAGAAACAGAGAGAAACACAGAGAAACAGAAACAGAACAAACGAACAAACGAACTTTATTTTACAAGGGTAGTGAATTAGGCAGTAGTGCCTTTCTTACATTCAGCCCTTGAGGCAAAATATTCAAATGTGGTAAGAGAGAGAGAGAGAGAGAGAGAGAGAGAGAGAGAGAGAAGAGAGAGAGAGAGAGGAGAGGAGGAGGGGGGGGGCTGGGAAAGGGGGAGGAAGGGAAGAGAGAATGAGAGTAAGAGGTGGGTGGGTGGGAGAGAGAGGGTGGGGGAGAGAGGTGGGGGAGAGGGAGGGAGAGAGGGCGGGAGGAGGGAGGAGAGAGAGAGAGAGAGAGATGAGAGAGAGAGGAGAGAGAGAGAGAGAGAGAGAGAGAGAGAGGGAGGAGGGAGGGAGGAGAGGAGGGAGGGAGGGAGGGAGGGAGGGAGAGGGAGAGGAGGAGGGAGGGAGGGAGAGGGAGGAGGAGGGAGAGGAGGGAGGGAGGGAGGGAGAGGGAGAGGAGGAGGGAGGGAGGGAGGGAGGGAGGGAGGGAGAGAGGGAGAGTCAGTATATTATCGCAAGAATTATACATGTACAATTTCTTAAACATACTAAAATGGGTAGATAGTGTACCAGAGAAGCAAAATTTAAATATGGAACTTGAAGTAACTACAATGACATATACATAAAAACAATTTTCTAAACATCCAAATGTTAAAAACAAATAACATACATGTAGGCCAAAGCCTCTTGGTGTACACTCCCTCCCCTACTCCCCCACCCCCAATCAGCCGGAACCCCTCCAATAGTTCAGCCAGGGGTGGCCTGAAGTAAGCATATGTGAAGAATGGACAATGTAGGATACACACTTAGCCGTTCCACTGTCTAGACGTCAGATGAAAGCGTGGAAAACTATGTCATAGGATGATGCCTGAGAATAGTGCGAATTTTGTCTTTGAACATAGGCAAAGACTTGATACATTTTATGTCATCAGGCAGTGTATTCCACAGAGCAGCCCCAGAGTAAGATAGGCTCGATTTGAACAAATCGATGCGAGGCTGAGGCAGGAGAAATTTGTCATGTCCTCTGAATGATGACTGCTCAAATAGTTTGGTTAGATATTCTGGTGTTCGGCCATCTTTTACCTTTTTCACAAGCACACACTTATTGAGCTGCAGATGCTTATGGAGAGGCAAAATGTCAAGCATTTCCATTTTCTTTTCAGTGCTGAGAGATTTATTTGGGACCATAAGCTTAGAAGCTCTTCTGTATAGTGAATTAACTCTCTTCAAATTAGCTTCACTACAGTTATCCCACAATGTTGATGCGTAATTGATGTGTGATACGATGTGGGCACTGAAAAAGATTTTGCAGGTTTCCGTGTCTACAAAGTGCCTCAGCTTTGACAGTAGAAAGAGATTGCTTGAAATCTTTTTGCACATCAGATTTATGTGTGAGTTCCAGTCTAACTGTTCGTCAATCATCACCCCAAGCACTTTGTGTTCTTTCACCTTTTCTATCGGCCCTGCATCAAGTGAGAGTGGGAGTGACAAAGGATGTAGTTGATGTTTTTGCCTTGTGGTTATCACCATATACTTGGTTTTGGACGGGTTGAGGACCATATGATTTGAAAGACACCAGCAACATATTTCATCAAGACTCTTTTGGAGTTTATCTGCCACAGTTTCGGTTGAGCTGTCCGCGGTAGACAGCGTTGTATCATCTGCAAACATGTTACATGAGACCTTTCTATCTGTGACATGCAAGGGTAGGTCATTTATGAATAAGCAGAATAAAAGGGGGCCTAGTACAGATCCCTGTGGGACACCCGCTTTTAGAATACCATACTTGGAAACGTGCCCATCGAATTGGACACATTGTTGTCGATTATCCAGGAATGACTGAAAAAACTTCACAGTCGTGTGACCATGAAAATAAAGAGCCAGTTTATCAGAGAGAGAGAGAGAGAGAGAGAGAGAGAGAGAGAGAGAGAGAGAGAGAGAGAGAGAAGAGAGAAGAGAGAGAGAGAGAGAGAGAGAGAGAGAGAGAGAGAGAGAGAGAGAGAGAGAGAGAGAGAGAAGAGAGAGAGAGAGAGAGAGAGAGAGAGAGAGAGAGAGAGAGAGAGAGAGAGAGAGAGAGAGAGAGAGAGAGAGGAGAGAGAGGAGAGAGAGAGAGAGAGAGAGAGAGAGAGAGAGAGAGAGAGAGAGAGACCGATACGTCTATATGCGACAAATTGGAGTTACGCGTGCAAATGCAGTTAAGACTTAAGGTCAAGTTGCAACTTACTTTCAGGTCCACTGTGGCCCAGTTAATGGCAAACAGTTCGCTATCCATAAATGGATCGAATGTGGATTTCACATTAACTATTCCGCACAGGAAAGCAACGAGCCAAATAACTTGTTTTGAATGCATTGTCTTTGCTCGATAAAAGGGACTGAGCGGTGACCGAAACGACTATCAACGCACCACCAATTCATCACACACACGTCACACCAATACACTACACCATGATCATGATTCCGCACGAAATGTGAAACTAAAATTATGTTTCCCCACAAAAAAGGTATTCATTTATGCTGAAAGTATCTTGGGTTTTTTTCAATAACTGTATGCATAAGTTATGTTTTAAAGAACGTCGAATTCTGGCGATCTTGAGTTTGCTGCGGTTATGACGCCAGCGTGTGTGTTGTCAAATCAAGATGGCTGTATGCAGACTAGCACTCTGCTTCCTCCTCTTGGTGGAAGTTGCAAGTATACCTGAACAAGGATACTGGGAAGTAAAGTATGACCAGGTGCGTTACTTTGTGCTGTGTGAAAATCTTACGCTGACTGCAATAGTCAAAGCGGTAACGTTTGCATCAATCGTCCGTTCGGTGTCCTCCCTGCCGAGTTACTCAGTTAGGTGTCTTCCGTAGTTCCAGTGCCACTGCAACACGACAGCAGCGATTTCCACGAAGCGTTGCTATACCAACTGACACTAGTGACAGATGATTGCTTCCAATCAAATAAAACTTTGTCATCTCTCGATCAAGAGATATTGAATGTTAGGCAGAGCATGCCTCATGTCATCATTCCCGTGGCATTTATCGAGGTTACTTTGCAGTTTCTATATTTATTTCGTCGACTTGCGCATGTAATTCATCTATTCAGACGGACACGGGGGTTGTCAAACCTTTCATTTCCTGGACTGTGTCTTGAGCTAGACACGTGTAATAGAAGACGCTAGTATTTTACAAATATAATTTGTCATGACTATAACTAGTATTAGGTATGAACCCCGTTAAGGCGTTATGCTTATTTTAAAAGCAGTATTCACTAAATCTCCAGGCTTTTTCCTTTTCACTTCCAACTCCAATTTAATGTGCAGTCACATGTACCTTTGCAAACATGAATTATGATGTGTTCATGGCGAAATAGGCCTATATCACAGAGAGAGAGAGAGAGAGAGAGAGAGAGAGAGATTGATTCATTGATTCATTGATTGATTGACTCTTCATTTATCAAGGATGAAATTTTAGGCATTTTTGCCTGTCTTACAAATTGTTTGTGCTCATAAAGAAATGAAAACATGGATTATTAAGACAAAAAATTCACAGTAGCTAATCTATAAGAGAAAGAGAGAGAGAGATAGAGAGAGAGAGAGAGAGAAAGAGAGAGAGAGATGATTGTTCTCTCCCTCCCATCCATCCACACATCTGAGAGCTCTATTACCATGGATTCCAGCTGATGCTGTGTGTGTGTGTGTGTGTGTGTGTGTGTGTGTGTGTATGAGAGAGAGAGAGAGATGATTGTTCTCTCCCTCCCATCCATCTATCCACACATCTGTGAGCTCTATAACCATGGGTTCCAGCTGATGGTGTGTGTGTGTGTGTGTGTGTGAGAGAGAGAGAGAGAGAGAGAGAGAGAGAGTGAGAGAGAGAGAGATGATTGTTCTCTCCCTCCCATCCATCTATCCACACATAGAGCTCTATTACCATGGGTTCCAGCTGATGGTGTGTGTGTGTGTGTGTGAGAGAGAGAGAGAGAGAGAGTGAGAGAGAGAGATGATTGTTCTCTCCCTCCCATCCATCTATCCACACATAGAGCTCTATTACCATGGGTTCCAGCTGATGGTGTGTGTGTGTGTGTGTGTGTGTGTGTGAGAGAGAGAGAGAGAGAGTTCTCTCCCTCCCATCCATCTATCCACACATATGAGAGCTCTATAACCATGGGTTCCAGTTGATGGGGTGTGAGAGAGAGAGAGAGAGACAATTTTTTTAGTTGTTTTGTTGCCAGTTATGCCATTGATGTATTAAGGTCTTAGGCTAGTCTCAAGGGGAAATGTGTTGTGTTAGCATATATTTCACATCTTTTTATATGATAGTATTATATTAACATTAGCCAAGAAAAAAATACAAACAGATGTTTTCTGGTTGCCATGGTTACAGAAAAAACAAGATGGCCGCCAGTGAAAACAACCCAACTTGTAACAATGATATCTCTAATTCTATTCAACACTGAACAATGAAATTTGCACCATTTCATCTGGAATGCAAAAGCATATGCAATCAACCTAAAATTCTAAGTTGTTTGATAAATAAGAAATTCACTATATTTTTGTGCTCTTATTACTGTTTTCCCGCCGTAATCAGAACACAAAAACCATCAAAAAACTAATCTATGCATCACCAGATCACTTTGAGGCTGGTTAGTTGTATAATACAAACTGAAAATAGCAAGTGTGGAAAGTTTCTACTTGCTATATGTAAATATGTAGTCAGGGCAGTTGACACAAGGTTTAAAAAACATAGTTTTGAGAAAAACGCAAATAAAGGAAATAGTTACTGGTCCCACCTTCTGATATGGGGCTACATGGCAATTTTCAAGTTTTTTGGAGTCCCACACACCAGCACTTTGCTGTACACCTCATGCACAATGAAATGCACCCTTTTGGTAGTGATCACCCCCCTCTTTTCCCCTGTACCACTCCTCTTTTCCCTTTCTTCGTGCATGTAGGACTTTCCGTCTTTCCTTCCCTGAGGCTGCTGCTTGCCTTCTAGACACCTCTACTCTTTCTTTATCTATCTTGGAACACCCAGCAAGAGTCCCTCTTCTCCCAAGTCTCACAACCTTTGCATTTCTTTGTCAGAACTGCAAAGTCAAGAACTTTCCCCGCAGCATTTGTCTCTTTTGGCATGTGGATGGCAGAAACCACACCATTTAGGGAGGAGTGTCCCCTCCGCTGCCATGTACCATCCACAGACACTGCAGTCTCCACAACATGTTGCTCAGTGTCAGCAAACAAATGAATTTCTTTGGAAGCTTCAGCCATACTACGCTGACAAAGTGCAGAAGCTGATACTTTCAGAGCCTTCACTTGATTCCTGTATGCTGCATTGGTCATAGCCTTTGGCATGTTCATAAATGCTGAGAAAGTTTTTATCATTCTCAGTCCACACCCAATCTGTCTGAAAGCATAGATCGCTCTCTTGTTTACATCATGACTGTGCTTTGCCTTCTTTGATGTTGAGATCATCTGGATGGCATCACACGCTTGACACTTCACAATAAACTCCCTTGCGAAGCCCTGACTTGGAAGCCTCTCCTCCACAGTCAACTCCCTCCCCTGGCATTCTGTACATGACAACAACTCCTTCACGGACGAAAACAACACGTCCAAGTCTACGAATGCATAGCCATACTCACGATCACACAATGAGGTTGCTGCATCTTCACAAGAGGCAAGTTTCTGAGCAGATGCACTCTCGCAAACTTTATTGTTGCTATTTGCCTCGGCAATATTGTTGTCACTATGCCCAGCCCTGTCAGTAGCGTCAGTGTCACTACCCTGCGCAGACTCGCCACCGATACTTGGCAAGCCTGCTCCAGCTTGGACTCCGCCTCACCCCATCTCAGATAACTTCCTCTCACCACCACAGTCTTTCCCTACGAACTGATTCCCCATCAATCGCCTGTTTCTTCTCCGCACACTTGCAAACTTCCTCTTAATCGTCATCTTGCACTCTACGTTCAAATAGACTCGGCAGTTGCAGCATTCACACAGCGCGCGAAAAGCGGAAGTTGACACCAGCCAAACGTCACTGTTAACTATGCGCTGATTGGCTTATAAGACCCTTCAGCTCATTATAATACTCTGATCATCCAATGAAATTCATCCATAGAAAACTATAGGGATCGTTTCAAACATAAAACTGTGATGAAAATG